>PNEQ01088286.1:0-63555 GCA_003012365.1 Medauroidea extradentata | reverse complement strand
TTCGCCTCTGGCCAATGTACAAAACTAAATTAAAAATAAATGAAATTAAACAAATTATTACGATTGAACAAGATTAAACACATAATTCTGATTACAATGAAATGTCAACGGATTCTCTACGACAATTTTATCACATTTTGCATTATTTACAATGAACATTACATTTAATAGATACAAATGGCAAAGAGGCCTGTTACAACCTAATGACATTTTTGTTGGAAATGCATCCCTGTCGTCGTATTTTTTAAGGGCGCCGGATACCTGGCACCTCTGGCATGAGCAAAGATAGGAAATTATTTGTTTAATTATGTTGGATGGGGCTCAATCACCTTTTAATATATAACTTTTAGAAGAAAAATTAATTTTCTGTAATCATTTAAAATACTGGTACACGTAAAAAAAAATTGGCAAGAAATTTTATGAGCAGGTGTTTTAAAGTGTTTTATTATAATGAAAATACTTACCTCAGTAGGGGTATATCTGTAAGGTTAGACATTCCCACGTAATGTAGCCGGCCTCGGTAGCGTAGTCGATTAGGCGCGGATCTAAGGTACGAGAGGTCCTGCGTTCGAATCCCGGCTCGGTCATGGATGCTGTTTTGTCCCCTTCACCTCTTTCCATCCTCATCGGCTCTTAAGAGTTGGTAGACCTGGCGCGTGAGACGTTCTGTAGCGTGGTACGGATAGTATTTTTCCTTGTGTAACTATGAAACATGTTTCCAACGAGTTTATCTACCAAAAGACGAGACACTTCGAACTGTGTCCCTGTGATTTTAAGGGCGCCGTCTACCTCCGCGTGAGAGGCTCAAAAGCGACGGAGCAGTAAGGTCGACCTTGAAGCGCGCATCACATGCCGCGTCGCCTCAACGAGCCAAGCGCTGAACTAGCGTGCAAGCTTCCCGCCGAACCGTTTTTACTATGGGACTTTCAGCGACAACGCTATCATTTTATCTTACGCGACGAAAAGGAGAGAGTCGCTCTACAGGTCTATAATATTCAGAATATCGTGAAAATGATTACTCTTACATAAAAATCAGCGTCAAAAGTCCCGATTCGGTCACTTTCACACTAAAAAAAAATACTTGTTAGGAACGATAGTAGTTAATGGCAAAATTATAGACCTGTACTAAGATCCTTAAATGCTTTTCGTAGCCTAACCGCGTGACAACATGTTGAATGGTTTTCGAATGAAATCAGGATTGTTAAAGGTCTGCGCGCCTCTTCACGATTCTAGTAGACGGCGCCCTTAAAAATGACGTCCGCTAGTTAAAAACATACTATCCAAACTTCTCACATGTGCTAAATATGACTTTTTCACGTTGTTGTAGCAGAGAAAATATCAACCGCAATCGGGAAACTAGATCATAGAAACCTGTATTGGACTTCACCACATACTTTCCACAAATAAAACGACAGGGTCATCGCTTTAAGTCCCGTTGAAAAACGGTTTCTACGAAAACACTGCGCGCTAGTTTAAGTCCTTCGCGCCTAGAGGCGATGATGTGTTTGACTGACGTGTTGTATTCGACTTATCAACTTACCCGTTTCCGTGCCTCGAACGTAAAAAAAAAAACTAGCGTCCACTAACTCTTAAGACCTCGTTGTTAAGGAGTATTGATCCCTACCACCTTGGATTTATCTGTTTTTTCTCGATAACTTCTATTGCAGTCGATGTATGAAAATTTTTGTCACGACAGGACATAGATAAAAACTTAATCGATTTCTGTAATTGCTGGAACCGTAATATATTCATTATTTTGCAACGGGAAACAGCTGAGGACAAATTGCTTTATATACGGGAGTGACTACAAAGGCCACAAAATTAACAGAAACAATGTCATATGGATTCCAAAAAGTGAATGAAACAATAAACTATGCCTTGTCAGAGTGAAAAAAAAGCAAATCAATGTGTCTATTCCCTGATTTACAAGAAAAACTGTAAAACCGATCTGACAGGGATCAATCCCCCTTAAAGGGCAGTAAAACCCTCTCACCTCATCCACTTGATGTCATTTAGCATATAAGTCCGCATCCTTGCTCTCGTCAAAGTTATAGAGTAGCGCGCTTAAAGAAGTCCTCGCCTGACGCATGGACAGTGTTTGTAGCGTGTCAGCGTAATCTTTATACGCAACAGGAAGCGTAAATTATTCTTATCTTGCTTATCTACGAAAAGAACACACACTTGAAACTACGCTTCTATAAATTTTAAAAATTCCGCACGCTTGTTAGAAGCATGGTTTTCTGGCCACTCAAAATGGCTAAATACGTTTTTCTTCTTTACTGCTGAACTCCGAAAATACCACCTGCATTCGTAAAGAGCAAAACAATATGCACGCGTTGGCCTCTACTTCATATTATACAAAAATAAAATTTCAGTGTAACCTCTTTAAGTCCCGTAGGAAAATGACTACAACACAAGAACCTTGCACGCCGGTTTGTTGCGCTGCTAATAGAGGCGATGTGTGTCTCGTCTAACGTAGTATTCTGGCTCTTATTGCTACGCTTTACTACCTACCTAACTTAACGATAATTTGTAAAGAGCATGGATGCATGAGAAGTGACAACTTTCCCAAATATTCACTGATGGCCGAACGTTAGAAAGTCCGTCACGTCAAGTATATATATTTCAAACTGGTTTCCTTGCCCCACAGCAAACTCTCTGACGTCAGTCACGCTGATCAAACAGAAGATAGCATCACATACAAAGCAACGTGAGTGCCAATTAGGCGTTCCGAGCTCGTGAGTCAACTGGGCAGGAGGTGTCGTGATGAATCCGATGTAAGGACACGCCCCAGAGCAGCGTAGCTGAGACTGATCTTTTAATTTCTACTTTCTCGAACTTGTAAGCCACTTCAGCTACTATCGCAGGAAATGCATCGAGTTTCTTCTTCGTGAACGGTGACAGTGAATAGAGATAAATTAATTGTTATTTTCTTTTGACAGAAGAATTACATCTACCCCAGGGGCGGATCCAGGGGGGGGGGGCCGGGGGCCCACCTCCAATTGACCTTTCATGTGTAGATTGTCCTTAAAATATTACAGATTTTTAAAGTAGTATATTCAATTTTTTGCTTAGCAAACGCCTTAAATAGCACCATTTTACACCTTTAAAACAAAACTTTTTCGGGGAGAGCCTATGGCCTTCTTTGACTCGGGTTCTGGACACAGCTACTATTTAAGAAATTGCCCTCCCCCCCCCCCCCAACCTATACAAGGTTCCGCCCTTGCACTACCCGATTACTTACCTCAAGCATTATTTGTGTGTTAATGTGTAACTGTATTTTTGGCGACACTTCTTACCACTTATTACTTCGAAATTTTCTGTATGACTACTGTCAAAGAATTTTAGAATTGTATCCACTCGAATGTAAAATTAGGTATAAAGTTATGAATACATGTTTGGTTTCTATTATGTGTGCTTATAAGCACGCCTATCATATCATGATTTTTTTTTATATAAAACGCGGCATTGTTACAAAATCGGAAAAATAAATTTCGTTATTACGTCCCACCATTTTAGGAGACAATTTACGCTCTCTATTGATGTGCATGGCGCATGTAGAGGCAGGAAAAATTCGAAGGTTCACTGATCTGTAGGCTAGTCTCAGAGAATATTGTGCACTAAATGTAATAGCTGCTGTTTATTAGCTGCTCGCTGACACTGTGAAATGTGCCTGTATACAGTTACAGTTTTATTATTGGCCCAGCTACTTCCAGGAAGTGTCGAGTAAGTCAGCGGCCAATTATGAACGTGGTACAGACTTATGTTTGCTGGAATTCTACCTTACGCCTAAAAGAAAACGCGAATTTTTCAGGTCTCTACGCATATGGGATATTAAAGCAGTATCGTCGTAAACGAAGCATAGATAAACAAATAAAACAACTTAATCAGAGGTTTTGCTCGACCGGGAAGTCAAATTAAAGACCGTGTAATGAATCACGAAGCTGTATGAGTAGCTGACCTTGGTTCAACAACACGATATTGTAATCGCTTACATCAAAAAAAGAACTCGATAAAACGGAACACTTAATTAACAAGGGCTAATATTATCTGTCATGGAGGAATATAAAGTATGCCGTTTATAACTCTTTTATTAGTTTTGGGCGTAACCGGAGTTCTTAATTGGATTAAGGTTTCATTTAAATAAATGTAACAGCTTAACTTTACTTCTCGGTGTGAATATAATAAGCTTAACCTTATTACAGATGAGCCGTTACCTGTTATGCTACATCAATTACCATGACACTTTGATAGTTTTTTACCTCACTTTTTATACTTTGGACAATTTATTAGGACTGGTAGACAGTTTCTGCTGTCTTGTTTAAAGTACCCCATGCAACGTCTCACAACCGAACCGGACCCGTTTTTTTTCCTTCTCTTACACTTAACCTTCGCAAAACTGAGAACTGCAAATTGCTGGGTTTACTTTATGTATCTTTACAATGATTGTGACTCTCTCACACACACACACTCTCTCTCTCTCTCTATCTCTCACTCTCTGTTCTTCGATTCCAGTTTTTGAACATAATACGTTATGCCCTAAACAGTACGCAAATTACTGCAACAAGAATAATAACAAAAAATTTACATATAATTAAGAAGAGTGTTTCATTTAGAAATAAAAAGACAGTGTCACAAGCGGAAGAGTTACATTGGGCATATTGAACTGTGGTATTATAACGAATATGACGCTTGTTTCTTCGATTTCGTACTGTTAAAAATCACGAAACATAAGCAATGAACACAAGATTCAAAACGTACCTTATGTACGGAAGATCACCAAATAAATTTACGATGGTTGGCGCAGTGGTTGAAGCACTTGCTTTCCATTAAGGCGGTTCAAAACCGTGGAGTCTACCTGGATTTTTGCGTATGGTAATCGTGCCGGACAATGCTGTCAGTCGGCGGGGTTTCTCGGGGATCTCCCACTTCCCCATCCCTTCATTCCGGCTCCCATCATTCACCAGCGCTAAAGACCTTAATGTTAAGCACTAAACAAAATATTTTAACTCCACCAAATGTTAACATACCTTCTAAATGTAAATATAGATGGTTTAAATTTCATTGGGAATTTTTTTTTAAATCAGCCCCTTTAACTACGTGCATTTCGAATAAAACACTGATTGGACTAACATTAGTTACTGGCCTAATGGCGACAGTTTCAGAAAGTAGTTCAGTATTAAAAAAACTTTATTTGAAAATTATTGCTTAACTGGTTGTTATAAACATTTTGTACAGTTAGTTTTATACAAATTGGAAAGAGAACAAGCATAAGAATAGTATATTTACGTTTCTAACAATTTAATAATACAACTCGGTTTACTCGTCGGTACTAAATAAGCGCAATGCAGTGTAGGGTGTGTGCGATACACTAACACACAACAAAAAGTTATTATAAACGAATTATTAATTGTAAGTCAATACAGAATCCCAAATATATATATATATATATATATAATTTTTTTTTTTTTTTTTTTGCAAAATATGTGATAAAATATGTATGGAAAAATGACGCGTTCCTTCGGCTTAATCTACTGCGTTGCCATTGTAAACAGTCTACTAAATTTCGGTGACACGAAAAGATAGTTTATGTTTCCTCACTTAAAAAAAAAAAAATAGTTAGTTGTAAATATGGCTGAAACTGTTTACTAAAGTTGTCTCTCCTTTTTATAGTAGTGACTCCCAGAAATTGCTGTCTTCAGTTAATGTTTCAGCTTCAGTGAAAGCTGTGTGCCATGTTGTACTACGGGCTTGCATTATTCGTGTAGAATTTTCTTTGTCTCATTCTGATTTAAGGTTTTAGCAAGATTTATTTAAAGGTGTTATAATAGAGGCCCAGTTAACTCTCATAAGGCCACGGCTTCCTACTTATGCTGTTATTATTCCAGATTCATTTTTTTTAAATCCAGAAAAGGAGCAGATGTCGTGGAAACTTTACATATAATTGTTGGAAATTGTTTGTACTTTAAAACCTAATTTTTTCAAAAAATAAATTTCTATAATTTTGACTAATTATCGACTTATTAAAATTTTCTTAAGGTCAAAAATTACCAAACGTTTTGAAAAAATTAAGCCACACAGTACAAACTGTTTTCAACAATTAAATTAAACGGTTTTTGTTGTCTGCTACCTTTCAAATTTTAAAAACAAAACTTACTAAAATAGCTAAATACTAACCCGTGGCCGCAACGTTCACAATGCACATTAGGTATATCTTAATTAGTGAGACATAATTATTTAATATTTGAGATATTATAACATTTAAGGTACCGTAAGCGGGGGTAACTTTGGATATTATGACATTATGCAAAAAAAATTTTTTTGCATTTATGGTAGCCCTGAATAAAGAAAATTTACTCGCGACAAATTCCGCAAAATAATTATCCCCTTGACACGTAATTAATGTTTAATCACAGTTGACAAACACGGAAAATAAAATTATTTTAAAAGTGTCCTAAAGTCACCCTATGTGTCCAATGTCGCCCCCGTTTACGGTAGTAATCATCTGTCGCCTTTTAGTGAAAACCACATTTAGTAAAGGTTATATACATAAAACCTTAGTAGTTAATTTTAATGTTCCTACAAATTGTCTTCTATGGCTAGGCTTCAGTCCTAATATTGATGTTCTTTTTTTTACTAACTTTAATGAAATTATGATAAGAAAAATGTGAAATTTTCGATAATAGCGCAAATTCTATTTACCTTCCACTACGGCACAAGCACCGCAGTTGAACTTTTAACTCAATTAAGACTGAAATCAGCCAAATAAAAACTAAGCAATATAAAAAATTTGTTGACTTGTTGTGGCCTAAACACACTTTAAAATCCAGCTGATGTGTCTGTATGCAGCGCAAGGTAAATATAATTTGCGCAACTATCGCAAATTCCACTAATTTCCCTTCTCAGAATTTCAGAAAATCTAAAAATAAAATGTTTTACTATGGCGTCTGTAACCGAGCCTTAAAGGCGTTCCAGAAGGAAAAAAATTATAATTTTATGTTTGCATGTACCAGCGTTAGTTTTGTAGACGTTACTTGGGAGAACATAATCCCAGTGGTGTCATTTAGGGAAGACAAGGGGGGGGGCAAATACCTCTTCTCCCTAGATTTAGAATTTTACATGTATAACATATATATTTTTTTATATATTGTTATTTAAATAATGCTACCTTAAGCACTTAGAATTGAGGTTTTATTATTAAAGTTTCTAGTTTATACATGCTTAATTAATAAAAAAGGTGCAACAAGGTCACTGTCGTAAAAAAGACCTTGACTCCCCCCTCCCCCAATAAAAACCTGAAATGACGCTGCTGCATAATCCTCGTACAAAAAAAACTTTAGCTGACCCAGTTTTCCCATAATGGTATTTCAAAGTCAAAATTTTCATGTTTTTAGTTTATACACCCCCTCCCCCAAAAACCAATCAACATAACGATTCTAAATAATTCACAGTAAAAGTATAAATCACTGACTAGGGCTTTATGTATATAAAAAACCTTTCAAACAATGTTTTGTGTTTATAAAACAATTCTGAAATTTGAAGATTTTTCAGAACTATTGGAAAAAATTTTGTATTCGGTTTTTGTTTACGCAAAGCTCTTGCCAGTGACGTAAACTTTTACAGTGAATTATTTTGTTTAATTCTATTGTTTGGTTTTCGGGGGCTGTATGAACTAAAATAATGCAAATTTTGACCTTTAAATGCCACTATGGGAAAAATGGCCGAGCAATTTTTTTTGTAAGAAGATAATGTACTACCATGTACATATATGCAAATATAGACTAATATTATGATTTTTACCCTCTGGAACGACCTTAAGAGGCATTTTAATACTTTGATTAGTTGGTTGTGATACAACAAATAAGGGCTTTCTGAATGAGAGGTGGCAAAACTTCTTAAGAGCACATTTGAAATAGTTATAGATGAGCGAAGCTGTATTTCTTGACAAGATTAAGTTCGTATTTGCTTTTCACAGCTTAGGCCTACGTCTCACGTGTCTTAAAACTTGGACCAACCCATATGGCAAACGCATCTGTCTATAGTGACTCTGTAACTCAGACCTCTGAATTGTTCATGTTGGATGGCGTTATATTAAGTTTAGTGAATAATTTGCCGTTTTGATTGGACTATTTTAATATTTAAAACAGCAGAAATTTTACGTTATGATTAAAATTATTTCTAAAAGAAAACGTTGCACTCCGTACTCTGTACGCACTGTACTTCTAAAATTGCAAAATTCATGTCAGTTTTGATTGATTCGTGAGTGGGAGATTAAGAATATGCAGCAAAAAGGAAAAAATTCAAACAAGGCTTTAAAAACTCGTTTTAAATATAACGCCAAAAGATTTTTAGCGGTATTGGTCATTTAACTTGGTATTTTCCCCCTTTTTTGAGAAATATTTTAGATTGTGGTGATAAATGTATGGCTCCTTCCCCGTATTTGTGAACACAGCCCGGATGAATATAGTTCCATTATTTTGGAGGAACACTAAATTACATATGTTTTCTTAAAAGCAAATATTTTTATTTAATAACCAACTCATATGTTACTTACCATTTGATTAGGATACAGATCATTTTGGACCTGCATGGGTGAGGCTATCCGTGTCAGTAGTAAATTTTGAGCTAAGCATTTGTATTACAAGAACAAAAGGGAGGTTGTTAGTTGGAATAATACTCAACGCATAACAAAATATCGCATCACAGCTGTGATAAATATAACCATTTGCTTATAACTTGCCTTAAACGTCTAGCAATATGTACAGGCCTCAACTTCTTAATGAATAGACCAGATACGGCAAATACGTTTGACATTGTAGTCTAGAGAAGGATAATTTAACAAGTAAGAAATTCCCGACAAGTGTATTGCACTGTTAGAAAAAATTTCCGTGAAATTACGGAAAAATACTGGCAAAAATTATCCCGAAATCTTCGTAAAATAACGAATACTCAGTTTTGCTTCATAACGGAACCGTCCGTTAAAATTACGGACAGTCCGTTTTCCTTACAAAACATGAACTTCTTTTAATATCTGGCACTCAATTTTCCAAAATACTTAACACTGTTTCTCGAGTCCTTAACATATCCTTAAGGACCATGAAAATTTCCTCGACTTCTCCGGGACTAGAACCCACAACCTTAAGAATGGCAGGTAGACATGCTATCCAATTTGCCACGGTGACAAGATTGTCTACGAGTGAGTTCCATGTAATTGTAAGGAACCAACTTTTTATGAGCGAATTTTAGTTTTTGATATCCTGATTTAACAGAACTTCGTAAGAACCGATATGAGAAAAATATTTTACTGTATAGAAAAAAATATCTTCAAAGGTGCATACACGCTGGCGCGAAACGCAGAGAAGAGGTGAAATTTTTTTTTTCATTTGAGGTAAGTTCCATGTAGTGACATGTGTGACTGCCCATTGCAGGATAGGTGAAGCGAGGAGAGTAAATATCAAGAATCACTACTCATCGTGTACTGGCCAAACTATAATGAAAAATATTTCTAACAATGTTCTAAGTAGTCCTACATAAAAAAAATGTTTTTGTTAGATTAGGTTTTTTAGGTTAGTTTAGGTTGGGTGGTTAGGTTAGTTTAGGTTGGTTTAAGTTAATTTAGGTTAGTTTAAGTTAAATTAGGTTAGTTTAGGTTAGATTAAATTAGGTTCGTTTAGGTTAGGTAAAGTTAGGTTACTTAACCTAACCTAAACTAACCTAATATAAATTAACCTAACCTAATATAAATTAACATATCCTAATTTAACTTGAACTAACCTAGTCAAACTTAAACTAACCTAAACCAGCTTAACTAACCTGAACTAATTTAAACTAATCTAAATTAACTTTGTAAACTAACTTAACAACCTAACCTAATGATTTTTTTTTTTACTTTGGAGTACTTAGAACGTCACTAGAAACATTTTTCATTAATTAACTATTTGTCTAAAATCAATAGTTTGGCCGGTACACGATGAGTAGTGATTCTTGATATTTACCCGCGATAAGAGTATTTGGCTGTATTGCCCCGCTCCGCGTATCTTCTCTTTGTTTCGCACCAGTGTGCATGCAGACTGACTCTAGGCTTCATAGTGATCATTAAAACCAGTATTTAAAAAACACAATAAAATATGCTTTGCAATTGTAGAAATATATTTCCATTCATTTATGGAATGTTACTGTCAAACATCCGTAAACTGGCAATACGGACAAACTTCCGTTAAAAAATACGGAAGCCATATCCATACAATTACTGTACTTTTCTGTAAATACTTCCGTGGATTTGCGGAAATGTTTAACAGTGTACACTGTTCACGCATGTTGTACGTCGTTACGAAACGTTTATTTTTACCTGCGAAAAGTTGAACAGTGTTGAATAATCACATCGTCCAACACGCTGCTGGAAGCTTTTTTTTTGTTAGAAAAGATTTTCGCCATTAGTTCACTCTGTACAGTATGTAAGTAAATGTATGTAGATTAAAAGGCTGGGTGGTACGTATATGTACACCATTTTATCATATTTTGATCATAAACACATGTCCAGAAACGCTTTGTTTAAAGTCAAGGGAGTCGAAGCACTCAGGGAAAGAAATGGAAAATATTTTTGGACCAGCCCTTCTAATTAAGGGCTTGTTCCCGAGTTTTATTTCAGACTGATGACAATAGCTCAAATATTTTTAACTAAAAGCTTTGAAAAAAAATTGAATCAATGTGCAGTCACACGATGCACAATACTGTGGATGCGTTTTCAAAAAATTATCTACCATTCGTCAGCAAAAAAATATTTTGCTACATTTTCGCTTATTTTCACGACAAAAAAACGTGGTAATTTGGGTGATGAAATCTAAAAAACCGTTCAGTATATTGCTACAAAAAAATTGAGCTACAAATTATAACTTAAAAGTGTCAAAATTGTGGAGCGAAATTTGATGTGAGTATTAGGTAGCAATAAAAATATATTTTTGAAATCACAGAAAAACTCGGTAATAAGGCCTTAAACTCACCTTCAGGCCATTTGCGTTAATTTTACAGTTACCTAAGATACACGAGGGTAAAAATCCGTATATTATAGGCCTAATATTAATTTATTTAAATGAACTTCTACTTAATTAAAATACAAAAACAAATTATTGTCGCACGCACAAACCACTTTGACTGATTTTTTTACCTATCAAAAATAAACTTGATTTTTGACATTTTAATTTACATTCTTAAGGGGGATCAGCACCCTCCATTTTGGAATAATAGAACTTTATAATATTTTTTCTTCCACCAGGCAGAGGGAATAGTTTCTTAATTGTATTCGGTTGGCATTGCTTGACTACTATTTCTTGTACTATACCTGTGACCATACGTAGAAAAAAATGATGTTCTTCCTCCAAAAGTTTACTAGTCAAAAACTGAGAAATGTAGTAAACGTGTGACAAGTTGATAACTCTTAACAAGGTAATATCTGTCCCATGTCAGACGGGAGATTGTAATAAATCTCGTTGCGTGGAACTTATAGCGATAACTGAAGAATCAGAAAATGGCGAGTAGTGATACCCCTTAAGGAGTATTGATCCCTCCCACCTTGAATGTATCGGTTTTTTCTCGATAACTTCTGTTGCAGTCGATATATCAAAACGTTTGTCACGACAGGGCACAGATACAGTCTTAATCGATTTTCTGAAATTGTCGGAACCATAATATATTCCTTATTTTGGAATGGGAAACAGCTGACAAGGAAAAAATTCCTTATTTACGGGAGCTACTACTTAGGTCATAAAAGTAACAGAAAAAATGCCATTAAAAGCCGTAAATCCTATCCGAGAGGGATCAATCCCCCTTAATGGCGGGCCAGTGGAAATCTCTCGTGGCCCATATATTGAGAAGGCCTAATATACTGTAAGCAAACAACACGTGAACTCTGCAAGAACAATGCCGACTTTGTATATAGCAAGCGAATGATGCCCAGTGGCTGAGATCCAGTGCACGTGTCCCTCCGTCATAGCTGTGGAGCAGGAAGCGAGGCTGCCAGGAAGTGAAGAAGGTGTTGGGTAAGTTAGTTACTGGAAGAAGAGCCTGAAGGCTAAGACAGTTGGTGGGAGGGGTCGTGTCTTGTGTAGTGAAAGGGGCAGACGACCCCCGCGGTGTCCATTTCCCCCAGCGACGTGGGTAGGGCCAACGCCCTCTGGGGGGGGGGGGGCATAATTACCGGCCTTAGGAGGCAGCGGGAAACTGCTGGCCGGACACTCGTCCGCCCTGTCATTAAAGTCTCCTCAGCTGTAAACGAATTCCGCCGTGTGCTCGGACCAACGCAGTAGCGACTCCCACGTTCCTCGAGCAACAACGGATCAACAATAAAAAAACCGGCAACGATAAGGGCGATCGCTGCTCCTTCACTTATTCCATAACTAGAGATACTGAATTATCGAGGGAAGATTTGACTGTTTGCTGGATTTCAGCGTACCGTCAGCTTACCACAAGTTTATTGTGTTTCGCTTGTACGTGGAGCTGTTACCCAATTTTACTGAGCCAATAATAATCCTGCTACAGGCGGTTCGGGATAAAATGAGCACTAAAAATAACCCTGCTAAAGTTCTACATTCAGCAAATTTGTTTATTTCCGCGCGTACCGGCTAACGACGGGACGTGTCTAACCTCTCTGGACACGTCACTTGATGTTTGCGCGTGTAAGACAAATTGTGAAGCCAGTATGACTCGATACAGTTTAGTAAAATTAATTATTTATTAATTGTATTAAATATATTTATGCCGATTTCGGTTGTTTTTTTTCTGCTTTGTTGTATTTAAATAGGAAAAGACAGGGAACTACGTTGCGTAATTTCACTGCCAACCATACAAGCAGTAAGGCAACTATAGTTCATATTGAATTACATGCAGTAACGCCTATTGATATTTTTCAAAGATTAAATTTTTAGTGCTCGCTTTATCTCGAATGACCTATAGTGTGATATTTCATGTCAGTTATTAGTATGCAGACAGCTACGTCGTGTCAGCCGTGTCTTACCCAATCATACATGTTGTAAGAAACTGCAGTGTTTTCAAACGTATGTCGACACAAAATATTTTTGTGACATACCCTCGTTTCTAAACGTGACATTATAAAAGAAACCGAAGAGGCCTTTACTGCACTCATCATTTTGTATTTAATTCGTGTAACTTTTTTTTTCTCAGCGATGTGTAAAAATAACAACTAGTAAGAAAAATGAGCCTGGATAAAAATTGGAACAAATGTTTTTATAGGCACCTTTCCTTCTCTCCTCCACCCCTTCTTTTTCCCCCACCCCTTCTTTTTTTCCCCAAAAAGAATCATTTTTGCGTCCGTGCCTACTCCGGCATCTGTGAGAGGTTGGTTTGCAATCCACTGAAGTCAAGAAACTGTCAATTCAGTAAAAGAAATTATTGCCATAGGGAGAGTGATGTACAGTGGGAGAGGTTAACCGTTTGTATTTGTAAGTTTCCTTATAACGGGACCTACCTTAAATAATCTTGTTAACAAGTAGTATCTGTAACAAAATACCACAAAACTGGTACATTTCTATAGTTACGGTAGCATGTTTTAATATCTATGTAAGGGTTCCACATAAGCCGCTAGGTCAACGGAGCTCGAGATTAGTTAATATACTACATGGGTTTAAAATAAGTTATTGTTATTGGTTTTCACAAATATCACACAGTAACTATCGTTCAACCAATAAACTTGCCAAAACTACAGTTTTAAATTTAAAAACCAGTAGTCTTAAAAACGCTATAGTAATAATTCTGGGCGAAGTAAACCATTTTATTTTTCTATATTTCTCTTTCTCGCAATTTAAATTTTTAAAATTGACACTAAAACAACCATGAACTAGTACATAAACATCCGTAATGCACTATTATACAGACTTAAAGTATTATGCTTTCATTAAATTATTTCACTTATTTATTTATGGTTTTGTCACGGTTTTTTTTTTTTTTTTACAAAAATCGTTAGTAAATTTTACTCTACAGCCTTCAAGTCCTATGCCAATAAGCTGTATTCATACAACTCTGTGTATTTGGGGTGTTCACTCATCGTGGCATCCTTGCATAGCCCTTAATTGCATTGTCTTTCTACTGCAAAAGTAGTTCTCCTCTTATCATATCTTAAGTAATACTTTTTAAAATCACTTTGATTTCCAATAGCTGCAACTCTCTGACCAATATTTTCATAAATAGGCGACTCCCGACTATGAATTTTATTTATGGTATTTACTGTCTTTCTTGTATAAAGTGAAAAACGCTGATACTACGTACGTGGTTTAAAAGTACAATTACACTGGTGTATTTAAATGTTTCCTGTTAAATTGCAATTTCATAAATATTTCTAGTAATAAACACTACCGTAAGTACAGATATGGTAAGTCAGCTTTACGACTCGACAGCGAGATCAGACCGCGACACAGAACTTCACGCAATGACGGAAGAATAATCGCCAACGGGTTTTGTTGAGAAAACATCCTATCATTCGCTTAAATATTTCGGGCAGCCGCAGAAACCCGAAATCAGACTAGCCGATGACGGGAATCGAACTCGACTCCTACCGATTCGTATTCACCATGTTACCGTTGCACGACCTCGCTCGGCACGAGGAACAGCAATCCGAAAATAACGAAAAGAGAAAGTATGAAAATAAAAGACTAGATCTTAAAACATAACTTATGATTTTATTTGTAGCTGACAGACGCTAACTTCAAAAACGCATTCTTTTCCGGCAGAAATCAGAAATTTAGGAAAGAATAAATCAGACCCAGTGTCATTTTTAATGCTAGTGGTAAAACGATTACTCCATTAAAAGTTATTTTATATGTATGTATGTGTATATATATAACCTAACAGTGTAATAAACGTTAAAGTTCAATTTTGTATTAGTGTAGTATGTAACTGCCGCACTGATATGTTCATAATGTAGGTCCGTTTGTCCCACTCGAGTTCCTGAACCCTGTGTGTCTACCTGACGACGGGAACAGATTCCAGTTCCCGAAACGTCGTTCTACTGCCTGTCTGGAAAACTGTGTTTTGTTTCGCCTTATTGGTGTGTCGTATCTTTATTTTTATCTTGTGGATCATATATTTTTTTCTGTTTGCCTCTTTGCCAAAGCAAACCTCAAACTTGGGGTTGTCAGCCGTGGCGGTGTCTTGGGATTCTTTTGATATTTAATTTTTGTTATTTTCATTTATTATCTGTTTGTCTTTGTTTTATTTGACCCGATTCCATTTAGTATATGGAATTTTATGTTGTGTATGTATCCTGTTGACTAAGGCATACTCTGCTTATTTATGTTTTTCTATTATTATTAGTTTTCTTTGACAGTCATCTGTATCGCAGTGGACTATGTCGAAGTAAGTAAATCCAGTCCTGTACTCACATTGCACAGTTCTTCAATATATTAGTATTTCGTTAACAATTTGGTGTATTTTCTGTAACTATACTCACCTCGCATCACTGTTATGAGCGTTTGATTCCCTGTGGGGTTGCTCCTGATTTTCGTTCGTAAGAAACGGCTTAGATGTTGCAGTTGGCCAACGAGATTTCTCGGAGCATTTCCATCTCCTTTACCCGTGCACTCCAACATTACTCCATACTCACCTCAAGTTTCTCACTAGCTCTCTAGACCATAACGTTAAGAGCTCTATACAGCAGGCACCGGATGCCGCTTTTCCCTATGGGATTTTAAGCGATGACCCTACAGTTTTATTTACGGAAAGTGCATAGTAAAGTCAAGCACATGCTTCTCTAACTTCGTTTTACGATCGCGGTTGATGTTTCTTTACGTGACAACAGTCTGAAGAAGCCGTTATAGGTAATTTTAAGTATCCCGAGACCATGTTCCTAACTATGATATATAAAATAGTAGAGAAGCGTAGTTTGGAATGCGTTTTCTATTCATATAGGCCTATAAAATATTGAACGCAAGTTTTGTATTATCTCATTCACAAGCTATAGGGCTCTTAGACGCTAACGAAATCTTGTTATGACACTTCACTTCGTTATATAGCCGTAACTCTGACCGAAAAAAAAAGCTATAAAATCAGTTAATTAATTAAATTTTCAATCTACGTAGGAACCAATAACAGCCTCAGTCGTGTTTGTTTACACATATTTGTGAATATTAAACTGTTAATAAAATCACTGTCGTTATTCGTGAGATTCGGAGAGATTAAGTCTTTATGTATGTGTTTTAGGTGAAACAGCAAGACATACAAATAAAAATGTCGTGTCCCGTACAATGTTAGAAATTTCCGTAAATTTACGGGCAATTTTACGGAAACGTCCATTTAACTAACGGAAACATTATTTTGTAACACAGTTATAAGTAGTTATGTTTCATTAATTAAACACATGAAAAACTACGAGAAGGAACTAAATAAATAACCAAACGCATAAATGCGCCTGCATCCTAAAGAAGTCACATAAATATGCGAGTTTCCATAAGTGGAGCTACTTGCCTTCCGTAAATTAACGGACACTTCTGGAGAATTTTTTACCAGCACTTCTCCGTAAAACAACGAAAATTATTTTTAACAGTGCCACCAAATTTTTTAGGGGGGGTTTTAACAACTGTCGTTTAGTACTCCTTAGTAACATACCTAACATTTCACCAGCATTCAGTATCACTTGAAATACTCTCATGTACACCGTGATAAATTTTAACGGAAATATACCGTTAATATACAGAAATAGTGTCCGTAAAAGTAAAATACGGAAGTGTCTGTAGTAAATATACAGTACGGAATCATACGTAATATGTCCGTAAGTCTGCTGCGGACACTTGCACCAAAAAATCGAAAATTTATAAGTTACACAGATGTAAATATTACGGTTATATTTTAATAACATCACCGGTAAATCTGCAAATTTGTATAAATGCAATTGTAGCATTATAGACATGTAAATATGGCTCAGTTCCGTGTGACGAAACTGTTTTACGGAAACTTCTGTTGGATTAAGAACTAAGATTCCGTGAATTCACGGAGGTATCTGGAGAATTTTTTACCGGAAATTCCGTAAATCGACGGAGAAAATTTTTTACAGTTTAACATGTATGTAATTAGTACAAAACAGTTTAAACACATGTCATGCACTTATATTAGGTCACTAGTTATGTACAAAAGCAAACATATTCCCCTTAAAGGGGAGCGTTAGACAATTTCGTCGTATTTTCAGTTTTTGAGCCATAACATTTACTCAAATTGTATTATCAAAATTTTCTCTTCAACAGTACATAAGATATATTCTTGGCAAACTGCTTGACGTAGACATCAATAGAATCTTTCATTAATTTGTCATGCAAAATCATTGCAAGAGAATTATAGGTCAACTTTCAAGAGTTCTCTTTCAATGATTCTGCACGGAAAATTAATGAAAGATTACATGATTATTTATGTCAATCAGTTTGCCAAGAATACATCCTATGCTTTGTCGAAGAGAAAATTTTATAAAACTATTTGAATAAATTCTATGGCTATAAAACTGAAAATACAATAAAATTGTTTAACTCTCCCCTTAAAGCTAATTCGTTGGCTAACGTAGTCTGCAACCGTACGCACAAGTAACTAAAGGTAAATTTCTTAATATAGCTTTGAATACTATAAAGAAATCAGTTGTGCGCCATTCAAATCACCATTACATTTACTAAAAGTTTAACCATTAATAACATTGCTTGGATATTCATTCCTGATTTGGCCAAATTTTAAAAACGTGTACTTTTACTATTACCGATATTTAATCAGTAAATCACAACCCATAAGCAGTATTCAGTATGTCTAAAAGTATTTAATCGATTATACAAGTGTTGACCTTATATAATTTTTATAGAAAGTATTTGTGACTAAGCCAGGTGCATATCACTACCATGTCGCCAGCCCCTCTGCCACCAAACTTTGAAATGCTCATGTTGGGGAATCCTGACTATCACAAACTCTAATATTTGCGGCACAAATTAGGACAATCTCAGTACAAACTACAGCCAAAATCTGGTTGCGAGGGAAGGGGGGCTGGCGACATGCACCTGAATAAACCAGTGCATGTAAGCGTTGGACTGATATCTAGAGCTAAAAGCCCAGTTATTACTTAAATTCCTCCCAGAGTTGTGTGTGAAAAAATGGTGTTTTAAAAGTAATACAAAGTGTCTGTATATTATCTTAATCTCTAAGATATTAAACCCCACCAAATTTTAATCGAATTCTTTTTCTGTAAAGTCAATTTGAATCACACTGAGTATACCTACTATTTTCGGCAGCGTGCGTCCAAAGTTTGGCTTTCCTTTTTGAGGTTGCCATAGTCTACGAGAACAACACAAAAAATAGCCTACACTTGGCCTCTGCTGTGAGACCGCATCATTTTTCTCCCGCGTGGGACACATGTACCATTACTCGCCCTGTGAAGTGTGCTCCGCCTACCTAATAATCTCGTTTTTAAAACACGGAAATGGTGGCTTTAAGATTAAGTCTTCTACTGAGAGTACGGTAAATTTTTAAAGAAAAATCTTAGGCAAACTATCGTACTGGAAATTCTACAACTGTTCCGTATTCGTAATATATTCATGTTGATGATAAGTCAAACTTCGAGACAAGATGAAGAAGAGCAAAAGAAACAAAACTAGACGGAAAATGGTTGGAAGGAAATATCTGAGTTAAAAGTTGTAGCTGAGAGCGCATCCTTTGCGGTTTTTAACCCCCCGACCATAAAGTAGAGGTGTTACAAGCTTGACGGCTATGTCTGTCTGTCTGTTTTTCTGTATGTGGCATCGCTGCTCCCAAACTGACGGACCTATTTAAATGATTTTATTTTATTGAAAGCTAGTTTCATCGGGATGGCTCTTAGCATTTTTGATGAAAATCTGCCCAACTGTTTAAAAGTTAATGTGAGCTCTATACTTTAGTAGTTTGAGAATCCCATGTAGGTAAGAATAGTCAGGATATGG
This sequence comes from Medauroidea extradentata, assembly GCA_003012365.1. Lineage (NCBI taxonomy): Eukaryota > Metazoa > Arthropoda > Insecta > Phasmatodea > Phasmatidae > Medauroidea > Medauroidea extradentata. Next base: position 44,608 of record PNEQ01088286.1, on the reverse strand, counting down.
CGTCTTATGGCGTATTTGAAGCCACTTTTTCGGGTGTCACAATACGGTGCTAAGGCATTTTGAGGTTATTAACATTTGTGTTTATCCACCTTTAAATAATAAAAAACATCACGGATGTTAACGCAACTAAGCTTTGTAACTAATAACATTAGGTAATTAGTTTTGGCTTGAAACAAGGGTTTGATTACGAACTTATCACGTAACGATAAGTTAATGAACATGTGGTCGCCATGACGTGACACTTTAGTATTTTATTTTTCTGTAGCGAAGCTGAAACTTTACATTTTAACAGGTATTTTAGTGTGAAAAAGAACACTATGATTAAAAGTCGTATGACGACAAAATATACACATTAAGATAAGTTTGACTGCTATGTCTATCTGTCTGTGTGTCTATCTCTGGCTTCGTAGCTCCCAAACAAATTGACGTATTTCAGTGTTTTTATATGATAACAAATATCTAAATACTATTTAAACTGTATAAAAATAAGTAAAATTTTATTTGACATTTACAATAGCTTTATTTAAGTTTAAAAAGCTACAAATAACACTTAAATTTAAAATATAATATCCCGACACATAACACTATCCCTTGAAAAGTAAACAATTACAACATCAATGTTGACCCTTAAATGCATCGTGGGACCGCTATGTAATCAAAGTAGGTACGCTGTTATAAATTAGCGAAATTGAAACAGCAAAACAAGACCAATTCGACGAAAAGGCGTAGTAATCCAAATATTGAGTTTTATTTTAGTCTAATTTAAGATTTAGGACTATCTTTTAGAAATGTACATACAACGTACGTAAGATATATTGCAGTTACTTTTCCTGCTTCAATTTGCTAATTTAAACTATTTACTTTCCTAGTTTGTTTACTCAGGGCCGAATTCAGAGTCGTCCTTCGAAAGAACTGTCAACTCCCATTCACCTGGCAGCCTCTCCACCTCTCGTTCTTTAAAAACGCCTTTCGAGTGACTGCCAGCTGAAATCCTGTTCACCTTCACTTTTAGCACAGATCTGGCAACACTGTACAACATTTGCTCGTTTTGAACTGCTCGTGGCGTGTGTAGGAACACATCCTATCTTATTCGACAGTCGTTTGTCTCGTGTTCCGTCGTAAATACCATGCTTGCTTGTTTAATTAGGAGATGCAGAGCTTTGAATGTTACCATTCAAATACGTACAAACTTCCTATAACAACAGTTAGTTGCATTATTGCACAATGGCTACAAAGAAGCTAGGCCTAGAGTAGTTTAATATGAAAATGTGCGATTTTTTAAAGTAAAAATAACTAACAGAAAATAGGCATGTGGAGTAAGTTAGGACTGGAAAGAACATTAGCATGGGGTTCGCTAAAAGAAGTTGAGGATGGGTGCGATCACTAGTATGGGATATTGTACTATTTTATCATTTACTTATGCCTCATTAAAAATATTTAATTGCATATACAATATAAACACAGTATCAGGTAAGGTTATAACGTATCAATCACCAGGAGTCTATTTTATTAAATTTTGTAAGAATAATCAGTTGCCAATGTCAGCGTTAATGGTCTGCCAAAATCACTTTATGTGGAACATTGTAGATAAAATCCAAATTTTTTAAATACTGCAGTGTCCAACACAATCGTGCGTTGTGTACTCTTAGGGTCAAAAACACTCTGCAGATCATGTTTGTCTTCGCTTTTAATCTTCTGCTGTTTACATACGTAAATATGAGTGCTAATCGCACGTAAAAATGCCTCGCAGTTTGGTTCATATTTCTGACTTTTTAAGTTAGAACAGACATGTGCACTAACCTGAAAGCTCCCTGAAACATAAAATCACAAAGCTATAATCAACTTCGTCATTGCAGGGATTGATAAACCACGGTTTTGAAATCCCTCAAAATGTTATACATGAGGATATTGCACATACCTAACAACGTCTTTTGATAAACGATAGTTCAAATTCTCCGTCCCGATACAAATGAAATGGGTTTACTACAGTTCGGATTGATAGTATATTTTCGGAACTTGAATTTCATATTCCGATAATTCAAAGAATTTAAAAACCTCTTCAACGTGATTTCTGACCTCCTAATTATCTACCATTGCACTCAACAATACAACGCACGGTGACTATGTAATCGTAATGGGTGAAACGATTTTTAACCCAGATAAGTTTATTTTGAAACAAAGATTACAGAACGTTTAAGTTACTGTTCTGCCAAGTGGTAGGAATGTTTTATATAATAAACAAGCACATGTGAAAATGTTTAAAACTAATAAAAACGTGAACTGTTTTGTTTACTTCAAACAGAATAGGCTTTCGAATGAGCTTCAGAGCTCATTCACTTTCAACTGGTACGAATTATCCAGCGGTCAACCAACCACCGAAAGACATCTCTGCCGAGCAGTTTTCATAGAACAACCATTCGGTGAGCGGATAACCACCGAAAGACGTCTCTGAATTCGGCCTTTAGCGATCCCAAGGGGCATTTAAAGGTAAAAATTAACACGAAATTATTATCTTTTACTTTTTAACGGATCGTTATATTTTTATTATATAGTTATTTGTTATTGGTATTGACATGTTTGATGTGGTAGCCTCTCTCGGCATTGATACAGGAATGACATCTTCACAAGATGCTTTGTTACATCCTCTGTAACATCACTGGCAACGTCTTGATGACAAACAGGCCATTAGGTCTTCTTCGTTACATACCAGTGTCCCATAGATAGAGCTTTAACATGACTTCACGAGGTCAGACGAACGCGGTATGTATAAAATGTTTGGCTTATCAACACGAAATAACCTGTATATTCTCAAAATGGTCGTTTCTGTAATAGCATCTGCCGTCGTGTTCGTTGTTTACATGAGATTACATTGTACTTAGTAACGTAGTAAAAACCGGTTGACTGGCGAACCTGAAAACATTTTCACAGGGGCTTAACTTGCCGTCGGTATTAAAATTATCTTTTTTGAAGTTTTTGTATGCTCAGATAAAGTTTACTCGCAACACTATCCAAAATGTAACATCTACGTAGCATCCAAATTTATAAGGGAGAATTAAGTTATTCAACGCCCCGGCTACAAAATAATTACGAAATAAAAAATATGTAGGCAATTTTGCTATAGCCTCCTTAATGTTAACTATTTTTGTAAAATGTAAATTATTATTGACGAATGCGAAAAGAAAACGTTTGCATAGAATTGATCGAAGCTTCCACTAAGTGTGTGAGCGATTTTGTTTGACTTATTTTGAATATATGCGTCACATTTGAACGTAATTAACGTAATGATTTCACGAAATGCTTTGAAATATTCCAGGAATGCGCCATCTTACTTACCAGCAAATAAACGTTCAGTTTTAACCAACTTAAAAAAAATTCGTACTCCAGACACTGTACACACACTTTAAAACATCCAATCGTCGAAAATGAGGTGATAAGTTTCAATAACATTTCCTTCGTGCCTCACTAAAGAAGGACGCGAAATATTGTCATCGATTACCAAACCGAGCGAGGTCAAGCACTCGCATACGTAAGGACAAAGGTTTCATTCCAATCAAGACATATCGGTTTTTGTTTACAAGGGTGTTCTGAAACCACCATCAGGCAACTGTTAGAATGATGCCTTTGTTCAGACCCTGGCAGATTTTCTTCCTTTTTAAGCCGTGTAACTTTACCGAGGGCTTGTGCTGTTTGGGAGTAGGCCTGCATGTAACACCCAATAAAGAAATAATTTAAACGGAAAATCACATTATTTTTATGTCGTACGTCCAGACGAAAAGGGCTGCCATGATTATCTTATTTTTGCCAAGTCGTATAATCGAGATTCAACATTCTTAAAAAAATATTACATTGTATTACATAAATTTAATTTTAACACTAACTTTTTAAATGCTCATTTACCTTTAAAAGAGCTTGTCATTTGTTGCACTACTGTGAAGCAAGCGGCTATTTTAAGAGGGCGAGGTACATAATTCAACACTAAAAGCATTAATCTTTAAATGTAGGATTCTTGAAACCAATTTGCTAAAATTAAACAATAGCAATCCTTGACAATAGTTTTAGCCAACGTTTTAAACAAATTTGTTTCCAGTGTTACGAAATTCTGAGGCACAATCTCTGACGCCGGAACCTCGTGCATGTAACTGAGGCGCAAGAGATCACGCGTAACGAATTAGTAATTCTGGATAAATATTTACTCATAAAGTTGGCAAATACTATTATCTAGGATTGTCATTGAGTATTTTATCCATATTGGCTTCGAATAAAGCGTAGGAATCGATTGATGTTTTCAACGTTTATTTATCTAACACACACTCTTAAGAAAGGATGGTCGGAAGACGTCTCCTGCCGTAATATTTCTGTGAAGTTTTTTATTCATAGAAGTATTGTATTTTTTTAGGATAGGAACGAAGTGCGCGCGTGTAGTGTCGGTGGAAGGCTAGGAATGATGGCAACTTATACCTTACGGTCGCGTTCAAGTTGCAGCGAAGTGGAAGAAAGTTATAAATGAAGAAACTTCTGCTCTCTTCTACCGTATACCCAAACGCCAGACTTGAGTCAAGAACAATACACCCACCTCCGTTGCCGACTTACACTGCTTCAACATGAAATTCTTTCAAAATTCGTTTTGCATTTTATTATTATTTGTAATTTAAACAAAAGCTCTTCGTGAAACTCAAAGTACCTCTCGTTTCATTATTATTCCTTTTTGTACGTTGTGGCTGGGTAGTTAACACAGTTTGTAATCCATAAATAATGAACAGACATCTTCGTATTTATACATTTTTAAGAAACGTGTTTGTGGATGTGTAAATCCTGTTTAGGTGGCACAGCTGGCCTGCTAGAACATCATTGTTCTGTTTAATTGGATTAAAGTTAAATAAATACTAAAGGTATAAATAAGAAGGCTACCAGTGGAACGTTGCTCTCGTACGTACAATGTACTGCATATTAACAAATTTCTAAAAATGTTACATCTAAAAGGATATACGTATATATGTTGTAACGCTGAAAAAAAATTATTACGAACCCCTGTTTATACATGTTTTAAAAAAGTTTTTTTTTCCAGATTAAACCATTTTCTGTAACAGAACATTTTACTATGAAACACCTTACTTCTTCGTTGTAGTAATTACTATGACTGTCTGTGAAGAAGTGAAGTAAAGAGATTTCGGTCAGTACTTTACATTTAGATCTTCAGGTGAGGGGTGGCATGAGGTGCGTATGGAGCAGCGCCGGATCTGCGAGAAAATTCGCTGAACAGCGGCATTTTCCGGCACGATTCCTACGTACGAAAATCCGGCGACCGACCCCAACGGGAATCGAACCCGTATCACCTTGGTGGGAGGCGAGTCCTATAGCCAATGCACCAAGAACAATATTTGACCACGAAATCTCGAACATTTAATTGCGGTGCAAGGGCTCGCGTTTAAGGCCCCGATCCCTAGTTTAGCAGTGGTTTAGAAAATATTTTTTGTAACGCAAATTAATACATATATAAAAAATATCTGTGGCAGTTTTAACACTTATATATCAACGTTTTATATTAATTATTCTGTTGCAATACACCAAACTGATTTTTAGATTTTAGCCCCCGAAATAGTACACATTTTGTTGTGAAATTAAGTCAAAATGAAGCAAAATAATTTTTTTCTCGCAAACGGTACATTATTTTAAAAAAAAATGGTCTGGAAAAATTGTGTATCGTATGACTGTACACTGTCTCAATTTTTTTTCAAAGCATTTGGTTAAAAAATATTTGAGTTATTTGCAATTGTTTGAAATAAACGGGAGATCATGGCCTTACCAAATACATCATTCTGTGTAAATTTTGCTCATAAATTTGGCTGGTAGCATTTTCTAGGATTGTTGTCTTGCAGTTTATCCGTATTAACTTCAAAAAATATAGATTTCAACTGGAGTTTTCAGCGTTTATTTATATACCACACACTCTTCCTAGCTGCGTCACACGAAATGTTAACTTCTTAGTGCTAAATACAAAAAGGCAAAGTACAATACTACGTGAGGTGTATCATGTGAAATGAAACCGTGGGTGAAGCGTGGAGCGTATTGAAAAAATGTAGCATGAAAAGGCAATTTGGCGTTACGATTGTCGTTTTCGTGCAGCTTCCTCAGCTCCCCGCCGCCATCCGAGAACCTACAAATTGCTACATCGCTTCCCATCCGACCGTATTCCCCAGTCGTTCCCATGTCCCTCGTCTCCGTCTTCAGCGCAATATACAGGTCTTAGGTTTAATTACTTCTGCTTCCAGGAAGTGGCGGGTACTACTACGGCTGGTTCAGTCACTGACATTACATGCCAACCTTTGAAAAAAATTCCCGCCTCGAACATGTACACTTCGAGGAATATGTCCTAGTTACGTTCGTATTACACGAATGCCAACATTCTAGCGTATGTTTACTCTGTTTATACAAAAAAAACGTCAGATATGTTTTGTTTATTTAGACATGCAGAGCCATAAGTAATTTTAAGTTAATCATTCAGTTTCGTGTTAAGGGATTCATTAAAATTAGTTAAGGCCACATTATTTTTAAAAAATGTTTGGTAGTGTTTGTACCCATACAGTGGCGAAGCTTAGTCGCATTTCAAGGAAAGCGGTAATTATATTCGACTATACTCTCAGAGTACGTGGTACTAACACATCTTCAGAACGCAACTATTAGAGTACGTTTCCTGAGCTGTAACTGAGATTCTGTGAGTGAAAATCAGTATCTCACCTCTTGAACGTTTTGTTTTCAATCCAGATGAAATTATAACCTCAGAATAAAGTTAAACTTGGAACTACTGGCGAAGTCTATACACATTTAACCACCCATTTTTTTTTTTACTGTTGTTTAAAACTTTCATGCTAATTTTGTTTCGAAAAAAAATAATTAATGACCTTTCAATTTAGTTTGTAAAGGAAATCTCTGACTTTGAAGTACTTAACATGTTTCCAAGCGATCCATGCTACATAACTAAGTATAAAATTAACTAATTACTTAACTATCAGTTAGAGCAGGATCCATATTCAAGGTGCGGGTGTTCAGCCGCTAAGCGCATTGCTCCACCGTTGGTCCATGATGGTGCATGGGTGTGAGGTTTTGTGCCCTCGATACCAGCTTTAAATTTCCGAGTATTTCGCCAGTCCAGACATCTGAGAGCTTCACTAAGCTGCGAAGGCAGTGAATATCGAGGGCTTTATAAGAGTCAAGCCTTTGAAACCTTAGTAAGTCGAAGTTCTAGTACAGAAGCAACGGCAGTGTGATAAACTTTTCCAGCCAATATACGATTACGCGTGTGGAGAAATAAATAAGTAGAACAGTCACCATTCTCTAACTAAATTTAGCTATGTAGTTACAGGAAAAAATTAATATTATTTGAAAAAAAAAAATTTCTTATTTCAGATACCTTGTGCGTAATCACTGTAAATTTTATTTTCAAGCTTTGAACATTAAAGTCCCTCCAAGCAGTAAAGTGTAAGTGTAAACTTTCTAATGAAATTAACTCAGAAATAAATGTTTTTACGTTAGATGAGAGAATATGAATATCGGCAGTGTAATATGTAACGGGAAGCTATCTTTCACCTCGAGCTATAATAATATATGACTTCAAATGAACAGAATGTTCCGACCTGTATATGTTGAACGACATAACTTTTATGACTGCTGCCTAGCACTGTGTCAAACATACATGTATATGTGCGTGTGTATATATATATATATATATATATATATATATATATATATATATATATCCGTATCATTATACGCGTAGGTTTATACATATAATTAGATTTTAGGGTCAGACATTTTATCGTACAGTATTAATACACTCAGAAAGGTTATTCTTAAAATTAAATATGAAGTAAATACTCGTTCGAAAATTAATTTAAATGAAAACAGAACTCAAATTGTTCACACAGGTTTTTCTTTCATGTAATTCCATGTTTTAACACGTTAAAGAATAAAACTTACGTTAAATTACAGCTCTTGTAAAGAAAATGGTTTATCAAGAAATTTTCAGCCTACTTTTGAAAGAACGGTGAAGGATAAGCTAATGAAATTACTTTCCTGTCTATGTATTTAAGTGCCTGCTTGAGCCCTCCCCCTTTCCTCTTTCTCTCTCTGTCTCTATAAAAAACACTTTTGAATTCGTTAAGAGAGTTCTTTACAATTTAAATTTAGCGCAATATTATAAAGTGAACTTTCGAAGTCATATTTCAAAAATTTTGTGGCAGATTGAAACCCTGTGTTATACTTTAACAAATAATTACCTTCGCATTGAATTTATAAACTTGTAATGTTATAGGATCTGTCATTTTCGATGATAAGCTACATAAAAATGTGTATTCATATATTGGAAACTACCCAACCGATTCCCACTACATTTGGCAGCGTCTTGTGTACTAAGTTACAATGCCACAAATATGTGTGGCCACAAACGACTAAGATATATTGCCAGCTCGGAATGTAGTCCGAAAAATATGTTTGGTCCAAAAGCATCATCCATAAGGTTCACCCAAAAACGTTCAAATAAATTAATTTTGTATAAATAACGTATTTTCCTTTGTCTTTAAGTTCAGTTTATTTTTGCCTATAAAATATTATTGGAACCGTTTCATATGTTTAATTTAGTTTGTGATTTTGAGAAAAATTACTCGTTTAAACAAATAATGCTTTGCTTTCTTTCTACTACAGGAATCAGTTTTATTGTTGTGCTTATATCGTGTACTGTTTAGGTTTAGTATAATTTATTAATTTGTTATGTTTACATTTTAATTTTAAAAAACATGTAGCTAATATTGTAACTGTCACCATTTTCGGAAGTGAGAAACAGCTAAAATTTAAGATACAACTATTTAAAATGAATGAAAATAACTAAGTGAAGATGTGCCGGATTCCCTCAAAGAATTTCCTGAACGGCATTGCGTACGGTGAATAGTGTAAATTAATCATCTAGCGTGTTTTAAATATGTTTTATTCAAGTACCTTTCGAGCAGGTTTAAATAACTAGTTTTGTGTAATTTTCGCTAAAACTATAAATCATCTTTCTCTGCAGGCTCCAAGTCCACAATTATAATTTGAAAAGTATTTCTTCCTCTCATCTAATCTCTCATTCCGGCCGGAGATTCCAGACGGTCAGAGGAACGTAATGAGGTCCAAAAGCGGCGATTATGTGCTCGGACGACCATCCCTTTGTCTGCCTCTGGTCTCGCGAGAGAGATGTTCTATGCCAGCAGCATCCCTGGCTCTCTCATGAGAGTGGAGGCGGTCGCCATTGTCTTCATTCAGTCGTGCTACGCCTGGAGGGTGGCACCCTCGTGGATGAAGAGAGACTTTTATGGCCCCCCGCGTGTCGTGTGTGATCAGTAGACAAATATCTCCTTATCAACCCGCGTCACGTACGCTGAAGTTATTCTCATATGCGAGAAGGAAGGGGCCTGGCTGCCCTTTCACGTTCCTTCCTTGCGAAGAGCGTTGAAAGAAAAGCACGACATGTCCGAGAAGCATCGCTGATACGTTTCTTCCTCGACGCTGCCTGTGCCAAGATAAATAAAAAAAACTAAGTTCTGGCTGTCAAAGTAAATGTTCTTGACTGACGTTAAGCGGAGATGAATCGTCTTTCCCCCGAGACTTTCCCCGAAAAAAAAAAACACGGAAGACATGGGCGTTGGAAAATCGAAGCTTCGCGGAGTAGTATTGTTTCTACCAGTTGTGACATTCCAACCATACAGCGTTATTAGTTCTTTGAAGACATCAAGTTAGATCAGACGTTAGGACAATTAATATAATAATATCTTAGAATTGTCGTTGACGTTCACGTGTTGTCTCCCACCGTAACGTTCCTTTCGAAATCTGCATAGCGGTCAAGGTGGCAGAACCGCGTCTTAAATAACTGCAACTGCTTTGTGCTGAGCTACCTGACCACTTCCTGTACAGAGATGTCTGGCACAGGAAACTATAAGCACGTTTGTATTTGACTGTACATTTATGGCAAAGTTATATCTAAAGGAGGGAATTCACCGAAAAATTTAATTGTTTTAATAATTTTTATATTTGTACGAGATATGGTTTGTTTTGTAGACATACATAGTTGACTATTTTTACAGTAATGAAAATTGTTTAGCTTTTATAGTTTTGTATAATTGCATGTCTAAGTCCAAATTTTCCTAAAACTTACCGTGATGTACCATTAGACTTACTCGGTTTCGCACAAGATGAGCGTAATCAATGCTGGCAGTGACGAGGTCTACCCGAGTGTATTAAACAAGTCATTAAGTGTTCTGCAGCAATAAAGTCCTACAAAGAGCAAAACAGACGATAAAAGACGATAAACAGATAAAAAATCACGGTACAGTAAGTGTAATTTATACTATTCAATTCGAGGACAGAAGTCTGTAGAAGGAGGCAACTTCCACCACTGTATTGGCTAACGTCAAAGCCCCCGACCACCATCATGGTTGGCCTTGACATTTGACATTGAACTTGACCTCAATGTCACAAATAAAAAAATGGGGGAAAAATCCAAAAAAACTAACAACAAAGAGGAGAAAACCGCGGAATATTAGAACATTAAAATTAAAAAACACCTGAAAAACAAACGAATTAAAACCGAAAACCTGAAATGTTCCAAAATTTCGAAAATAAATTCCCTTTTTATTCCTAAAAATGTCTTTTCTTCTTTAAAAGTATCCCTTTTCCCTGACTCATGAGTCCCAAAATTACAGGAGTCAATCCGCACCCTCAATACAAGCAGATGACCCCCGAGGTTTATTGGTAACAATGCGACCGGGTATTTAGCAGCAATATTACAAAATACGATATAATTAATGAATTAATTAAAAAATTAAATTAATATTTTTACAATATATATAATTTTTTAATTTTTAACATTTTCATTTAGTAATAACATGCTAATAACGCTGATTACTTAAACCCAACTCCCGTTTTAACTATATATGATTTACTTCAAATAAATCATTGAGTTGATATTTTATTTATAATTCACGCAATATATTTTTCTTTAATTCCCCCCCCCCCCAACAACTACACACGATTTCCGATAAACTTAATCAATCAATATTAAAATAAATTTGATGAAAAATGTGTTACAATTAAATGTAGGACTCTTCGTCTACTTTCAAACAAGGCGGACACCATCCGAACACCATCACACTCACCAAGGAACTGACCTGTCTTTTGCTTATCTATACTGCTCGGACCCCACCCCTCCTCCTAGGCACACCTACCTTCCTACACCCGACCCCTTCAGCCTTCGGTACCTGATGTTGGATGTTGCATCGTCTTAGTTTTAAGATTTGAATAGGGTTTATGGCTGTATTCGGCATGACGAAAAAATGGTGTATTAAAAACTATGTGTCCACCATTTTTGAAAGCAGACGATAAGTCCTACATGTAAGTGTAAAAAATGTACATCTCATTAATTATTGTTTTTAATTGATTGAATTTATCGGAAATGGAGCGGATGTAGCTAAGCCGGTAAGAGGGAGGCTAGAGTGCGTGTAATCGGCAGAAGGGTCTAGAGGAAAATATCTCGCGTGAATTATAATAAGTAATTGATTTGTTTTATGTTAAATCGATCGGGTGCGGGTAAGATGGGAGTTTGGTTTAAGTAATCAGAAGCATTAGTATTTTGTATTATTTCGTATTTAAATAAAAAAATTTAAAAATTAATATTTTTATAATAACACATATTTTCTTAATACTTTATTAAGCATACCAACTGATTTTATAATATTGCTGCTTAATAACCGGCGCCACAATGTAACCTATAACTCTCAGAGGTCATCTGCTCGCATTGAGAATGCGGTTTGACTCCTGTAATTTTTGGACTTAGGGAAATTTTTAGTAAAATAAAAGGAAATTTTGTAGAATTTTAAGAGACTTTTCGAAATTTTTAAATTTTTGGATTTGTGTTTTTTTTTTTTTTTTTTAGATATTTTTTATTTTTTATTTCGGCATTTTCTTCTCTTCGTTATTTTTTAATTTTTTCCAAATTTCTTTAATTTGTGACCCTGGGTCAAGGTCAAAGGTCAAGGTTAAAAATCAAGGCCAACCAAAATGGTGGTCGGGAGCTGTGATGTTAACGAGTATGGCGGTGGGAGGAGCCTCCTCCTACGGACTCCTGTAGTATAAATTACTCTTGCTGTACCTTGGCTTTCTACATATTTATCGTCTCTATCTTACTGTTTTTAGGGCTTAAATGCTGTAGAACATTTAGTAATTTATTTAGTACACTCGGGCAAACCTCGTCACTGTCAGCACTGATTATGTTCATCTTGTGCCAAACTGATGAAGTCTAATTGTACCACATCAAAGTACGTGTTTATAGTTAATATGGCGTATGCATGTAATTAAATGGATTACGATACAAGTATAATTATAAGTATAATTTCGGTGGAATATTAATTTGAATAATCCAATAAAAATGCTCTGAAAATATACGAGGCACAAGTTTGAAATAAATTAATAACAAGGCTAGCTCATGTGTCGTTTTTTTTTTTTTTTCACTGATTAAAATTATGCTTAAGCTGAAATTTAATGTTGTGAAGTATATGTTTTTGAAAGTTTTAGATACAGAATTTTAAGTCAGAATGGTTTAATACATGTTTAATGTTGTATTTTAATTTTTTTTAGTTTAGCTCCAGTTAATTCCGTATTACAAGGCCATACAATATTCTTAAAACCCCCAAAAGAGGTACTATATAAGAAAAGTTACGAAAGGGATGACAAGTAAAAACTGAGTACTTTGCTTGCATATTTAATTTTATTTTTTGCTACCGATAAAATGTGTTCCATCGTCCTTGAAGAAAATTGGAATAATTTTTGAGCAACATTTTATTATTTATAAATATACAGACTTGCACATCAAAGAGCAGAGGTATTCAATAATTTTTTGTTGTTGTGACTTTCCGAATCGATAAACATTATTTACTGAATTTTTTTTAGTCAGATGACAGTTTTTAACTCCCGACGCAAAAGGAAGGATGTTATCAGTTTGCCATGTCTGTCTGTGTATCTTTGTGTCTGTGGCATCGTAGCTTCCAAACGAATGGACCGATTTTAATGAGTTTTCTTTTATTTGAAAGGTGAATTGATCGAGAGTTTTCCTAGCAATGATTCAAAGAAATCTGTTCAGCCGTTTAAAGATCATCAGCTCTTTATAAAGGATTTTTTAAAGTGAATGTGGGCAATTCTGATATATTCATATAAATTAGCTGATATAAAAGATTTTACACGGCTATAAGAGAATTCCTTTACCTCAACTCAGGTAAATATGCAGCTGTATCATTTTATCTGTTACCTAATCAGAGTACTTGAAGACAGTTTTAGAGGAACTCTACTAGATATGTATACCATAGCTTTAATGTTTTTTGCATACCGTTTCCAATTTATTTGGGGCCGCGGTGGCCTAATGGCCAGACCATTCGCCTCCCACCAAGGCGATCTGGGTTCGATTCCTGGCGGGATTTTCGCATATGGAAATCGTGTCGGACGTTGCCGCTGGTTGGTGGATTTTCTCGGGGATATCCCGTTTCCCCCGCCCTTTCATTCCGGCGCCACTCTTTACTCACCTCATGTCACCCCACACCAGCGAGGATGAGTCTTCGGTGGTTCGCCATCGCCTTCCGCAGGGATGGTGGTGAAGGGAAACACAAACACCAAGTCCCGAACCCAGCCGTGAATCGAACCCGCGAACCTTGGCCCAGTAGTTAAGAGCGCTAACTACTGAGGCACGTTGTTGGACCACTGAGCCCACCGGTCGGACATTAATGTTTTCAACTTTTTAATTATAGTTCTGCGAATAATAACAGGTTAACGAATACAGAAAAAATAATACAAGGACTCGTATTAACATTTTAAAAAGATTTTTGAGAGGCTAGGGAAAATGTAAACGCTGAGTCATAGCTATAGTTATAATATTATATTGCCGACACTTTGAATTTTGAGTTATGTGCATCAAGGCCGATAGCCGCTCGCTCACAACTTGTTTCAACGTCTCTTAAGCCAACACGTACACTGTCTTATTTTTACCGCCGACAAAGTTGTAAGAGAAATATTTGATATATTTAGTGGTAATAAAATTATTTAGGTTAAAATCAGACGTTTGCTATCTAACATTAAAGAGCTATCGCACTATCAAATTGTTTTGTCATAACACGTTTGAAATTCCCTTCATATTACGTTAAGTTCGATTAATTGCGAAGTGTTAGTAGAAATGATAAATCAAAGTGAATTTAATGTATAATATTAGGTTAAACAGATTATTTAGCAGAATAAATTCAAGAAATATTAATAACATATTATTATTACTTTTTTGCAGAAAAGTTACTTCAGGTACAAAAGATTGCATTACGGGAACAACGTAACTAACCGTATCTGAAAACGTATATTCTATGGCCCTTTGCTTGTTTCGTAATATTTATTTATAAAAGTAATGCACGTAACAAATTTCATTTTCTTTTTCGGTAAACCAGGTTATTAAATTTTATGCGTGCATGCCAAGTTATACATATATATTATATATTATATGTATTATATATGTATATATTATATATATAAAACAGTAGCTCGTATAAATTAATACTAATTAATTTACCAAACTTGAACAGCCTTACAAGAGCACGGGTTCCTATTTAACTTTTTTTAAAGTATTATATTTTCTTTTTAAATCTTAGAACGCCGTTTCGGCTGATTAACCGAATTTAAAAAAATTCTTAAAAGTGTATAATAAGACAAAATCATGTAACTTGCTGCTTTCATAACATAGGCAACACAGTTAAAATAATTTTAAACAAATCTATGAAACGGTTTTGCGATACTTGCTCCCTTACAGGAACTAAAAATTAATATTATACAAAACAGTGTTAATTGAAACCCGTTGCCTACTTGCGCTTCAAATGCGTTGCAAAGAGTTACGAGTGTTCTTTTTGTTTACGAAACTATTTAACGCGCATTATATTTGTATATCTACGAAAAGAATACACACTTGGAACTATGTTGCTATAGTTTTAAAAAATCGGAACGTTTATTAGCAACATAATTTCCGGGCCCCTCAAAATTACAATAAATTAATTTTCAGACTGCTGTATCAGAAAATATTAACAGCCGACTTATAAAAGCACAGCAATATAAACGAGCGTTAGACTTTGAACTATGCTGTACACAAATAAAATAATTTGTTCGCCTCTCGCGAAGTCCCATACGGAAATGAATAATAGTAGACCACTACACGCCAGCTGAGTGAATTTCGCGGAGAGGCGAAAATGTATTGCATACGCCAGTCAGCTTACTACTCCATTGATTTTCTCTCTCTCCTACTCGAACAAATATGAAACTTTTATATCTTGCGAAATAGTATTAGTTTTGTAGACGAGACTTGTGAATACAGTTTTCTCTTAAGAAACAATTTTAGATCGCATTGTTTTCTCATATCAGTGCGTCAAAGTCAAAATTTGCATGTTACGCTGTCACGCAAGTAGTGGAATAACATGCCATGGACTACGTAACCAAATATTGTAAAATAAAGTTACTGAATTTGCAACATTCTCCTGTACTTTAGTAATTTTTTTATTTAAAGATTCAAAATGATACGCTGTGGGTTTATAAATGTTAGGTTACGTAGCCCATGTTATGTTATTTTAATGTGAATTATTTAATTTCAGTAAATTAATTGGTTTTAATTTTTGCATGGCAGTGCAACATGCAAATTTTAAGTTTGGCACACCGTTATGAGAAAACTATGCGAGTTAAAATTGTTCCGTAATAGGAAACTCTACCCACAAGTAACGTGTGCAGAACTAACACAGTTTCATGAAAATATAAAATTATGATATGTTTTCATTGGGATACCCTTAAGGACACGGAGTCCTATTTATACTGTGTTTGCGAGCTTATTTTTTAAAATCGTGAGAGGGAGCAGATATCACAAAACCGTTACATGAAACGTTGGAAATTGTTTGCTCTATATAGCCTAATTTTTGTTTCAAAGCATAAGTTGCTATAATTTTAGCTAATTATTGATATAATTAAATTTGCTTAAAGTCAGTAATTAGCCAAAATTACAAAAAAATATGTTTTGGAAAAAATTAGGCTACATAGTACAGACAATTTCCAACGTTTCATGTAACGGTTTTGCGGTATCTAATCCCTTTCAGGATTTAAATTATAAAACTTACTAAAACAACACAAATAGGGAGCAGTGGCCTCAAGCTGCAAGACATTCAACTGGAATTCTCCTTCCTGTCAGTGACTCACGTTAAAATGTGCTGACTTTACATTGTAGTCGTTGCTTCACCGCGCGTAAGCTGCGCAGACGTACTTATATTTAGCTCGGATCGCATCTCGCGAAGAAACCGCACAGGTTGTCGTAAGAGGGTCTTGTCGGCCGCCACGTTCCCTGTACGTGTGGAGGTCCGTGTTCGCCGGCCAGCAGGCGTGGGCGAGGACCGCGAATTGTGGGTGGGGGGGGGGGGGGGGGGGGGGGGGGGGGGGGGGGGGGGGGGGGGGGGGGGGGGGGGGGGGGG
This sequence comes from Medauroidea extradentata, assembly GCA_003012365.1. NCBI lineage: Eukaryota > Metazoa > Arthropoda > Insecta > Phasmatodea > Phasmatidae > Medauroidea > Medauroidea extradentata. The sequence continues at coordinate 28,061 of PNEQ01088286.1, read as the reverse complement.
GGGGAGGAGGCGATGAGGGTCTCCGCGAACCGGCGATAAAGACCAGCTGCTGTTGATGTTGGCTGATATCGCCCGGTTTGGACCGACCGAGGGTGTGGTAGTGGGTAGGAGGGGTACCACACTCACAGCCACTGTAACAGAAGTCACCTGTCCTCCTGTGACAGCGGTAAGACCGACTCTGCACGCACGGCGCGCCTAATTCTAGCCTCTAGGCGCAGGTCCGTTAACTGGCGTGCAGTCTTCTCGCCGCTGCCTCGCTTCTGAACGACATCCAGTAACAAGGCCATCATTTTAATACCAATAAAGACCCGTAAAACACCTATTTTCGCCATGTTAGGCGGTAAGAAGACAAGGTTCAAAAGTTACTGGAGGACTTTAAATTATGTGCACACGTCAAACGTTCAACTGCTATTCCTAAGCAGACGTCGACCAAACCTCTGCACGCAACCTCGGTGGCATGTTTGCGATCAGCGGGGTACTATCACCGAAAGTCCACTTTTGAAAATGAAATTTCCTCGATTTCCGTCCCCCTTAACGGCATCTTGTTCGTGCAAACTCTGGCTTTCAAAGAGCGATGAGCTATGTTCGCTGCAAGTCGTAAAGATACTAATGAGCTGGAGTGATTGCTGTGTTTCCGCGTCTTGTATAGTCTTTCAGTATTCCTGCACGCCGCTGCTCACCGGCACTGTTGCGCAATATTGCGACCTCTACCGTTCATTATTGAGCGAATTAGTACACCGCCAATACGTTGGACTTTCTTTCGTGAGGACTCGGGCCTGATTCCCAGCATCAGCAATCCTGATTTCAGTTTTTCATTATGTTTGGAAATCATTCTAGACGAATGCACCGATTGTGCCTTTAAAAAGGCTAGGGCCAGTTCCTGTCATTTTGTCAAATTGTGTCAGCATCTCTAGTGACTTCGCTGTCGACTAAACATAAAGCCTATTTACCTCACCTAATCTGTCATTTGTTTTCTGGTAAATGAACTATTCCAAATCCAATTATAAGTCCTGAGGACATCTTATTTTTAAAAATTAGCGCGTGCACACACACGCACACACACATTTACGTACATACTAGCTGGCCCTGCGAACTCTGTTCCGCCTTAGAGACAATAAGTGAGCAGATTTTGCATTAAGTACTTTAATGATTCTTTATTTTTCATGTATTTTGGTGCATAGATTGCACTCTTCATTTGTTTTATTATCAGGCGCAAGAACAAACAACGCAGATGGTCTTCCTACCCGTGAACATGCTTTGTCGGGAACTATTCGATCGTCTTGGTCGCGGCATTGTCAATGATGATTCAAAGAGAATACGAATTACTGATTATTGATTTCTGACAAAATTTATAGTTATAAAATTTTCAAACATACTTAACCATAGACAAAATTATGTTTAGCTGTCATTTGCGTTTTGTTATTCCATGTCATATACGTTTTTGTTTTACCACGTTTTATAGTGACTTGTATTCTCTTTGACGTCACATGGGAACGCAGTCGAACGGGATAAAAAGTATCCTATATCCTTCTCCTGGTTCTAAGCTACCTCCCCACCAATTTTCAGCCAAATCAGTTCAGCCGTTCTTGAGTTATAAATAGTGTAACTAACACGACTTTCTTATATATATATATATATATATATATATATATATATATATATATATATATATACACACACACACATACATACACAACATAATAACTTCATCCTCAAAATTACCCCATTTTCGTCCTCTTCGCTTAGACGGATGATCTTGTTCGTTACGATTACAGAAATATTTGTCCTATCTTTTGTTACCCACGACTTTGCGCTGATTACTGTTTAGGGTAGAATTCAGTGTACGAAGGCCTAGACAAATATCCTATGTTGAGTAGAGACTAATAAGGGCTTGCAGGATTAAATTTGCCGGTAACCATGTAAGTTAACCGCACAAATTCTTGAACAAGCTAACGTGGATCGATGAAACAAAAATAAATACGTGGGTTTGGTGTCAACCAGAATGTGTGAAGGGAAAAAATGCTGCCAGTGACTCTCGACACTTTTGAATATGTTGGAGAATCCATGATGCTTAGTGGCTTAATGTTGCCGTCCAAAGGCGTTATTAACATTCAGTTTAAAGAAGCTATCATATGGACGCTAAGATGTGTAAAAACTTACTAAAACAAAATACGAAATTAATTTCACGAGAATGGGATTACCAGCAGTGTACTAGTACATTTAGCAGGACAATGACAGTAAACATACAGCTGACATAAATGGGGAGTGATTAATTTGGAATGTTCCAAAATATTTTTAAGCCCCTCCACAGCTGGCAGACATAAACCGCATCAAGAATTTATGAAAATTTTGAAGGGGTAATTGTTGTGGAGAAATAAATTACATAAAAATAGTCTTCCATGAATGGCTGTTAAACAGTCGTGACTACCGAATGCCAAAAGCCGAGGAACACCATGCCAAGGAGGTGCCAGGAAGTCAACAAACGTGAAAGTTACACCACGAGATATTGAAGAACCTGAATATGTATAACTGGGTTTCAAATTTTTTTTCGACATCAGTAGTACATCAGATGCTAACAGCAGTAAGTGCTGTTATGTTAATGTGTGTGAGAAGTTACGAAAGTATTCAACATTTATTTGTTATACAAGTAACATGGAATACGCGTTTAAATTACAGTATTATAAATTTAACATACTTACGCATACGCAATTGGGCCGCGGTGGCCTCCCACCGCCTCATACCAACGCGATCCGGGCTATATTCCCGGTGAGCTCGGCCCCAGATTTTCGCATGTGGGAATCGTGCCGGACGATGTCGCTGGTCGGGCGAGTTTTTATCGGGGATCTTCCGTTTCCCCCGCCCCCTCATTCCGACGCTGCGCATGCTCATATCATGTCACCCCTCACCAGCGCTATAGACCTCGATGTTGAGCGCTGACCAAAAAATCTCTCTCTCTCTCTCACACACACTCTCTCTCTCTCTCACACACACACTCTCTCTCTCTCACGCATACACAATTTTGTATTTTATCTTCTCTACAACCGTAAACGACCAAAATAGCGACACGCTGTATATTTTATCAATGATCTCTATAATAGCTTACATAGCATTTTTGTTAAAGTTCGTAATAAAAGTAGATTTCATAGTCAAATTAACATTATGCAATATAGTTTTCACGCATATCAACAACAAAGGCACGGAGGTGAGACATTTAACGCAGGCGGGGTTAAAATGGCGTGTATATAATTTCGCGCAAGATCTGCTTCCAATTTTCCAATCACATGACCGCAGATAATTGACTGAAACAACAATTACACTTTCTGCCACGATGTTGCTTCAGTCGCCGTTTTTAGGAATACATATTGTGAACACTTAAAGTAGTAGATAGATAAACGCTAAAATCCCCTATTATAATCTACACGTGTTTAAAGCCAACATGGAAAAACTACAAAACAACAATCCTAAACAATATTTGCCAACTTTATGAGCAAATAAGTACCTAGGATGATGCATTTTTTAAGCGTGATCTCTTGTGTCACAATCACGGTCGTAGAAGAACAGGTCTAGACACTCGCCTATCTACCAATGTATTTTGCTTGACCCCCTTGTTGTTTGGCTGTAGTTCGTCAAGTTACCGAGAATGTCGTACTTTTTGGCGCTGTTTTCCGGGCGGTCGGACTAAATCTCCGTCCACTTTTTTCCATTGTTGAATTTATAAAGTAAATAAAGATTGCTGGAGCCTTTTCTTAAAATTGTGAGCGGAGAAAGTATTTCATAAATTGATAAAAAATACGTTTTGATAAATTGTTTATCTTAGCGGAAAGGAAGTGGGTGGAGTTTAGTCCGACCGCCGTAACATCAGCACCAATAAAACACAATATTCTCGGTAACTTGGCGAACTACAGCCAAACAACAAGGGGGTCAAATATACTGGCGAGTGTCCAGACCTGTTCTTCTACGGCCGTGGTCACAATTAGATGTACGAAATTTCAACGTCAGATATTATTGATTAGAAATACGTTACTGGAGTAAACATTTTGCTGAGAAAGTTGGCAATAACTATTGTCTAGGATATTTTTTGTAACTCGTTTCGCGGAACTGAATCTTATAGCGCTGAATTATGTACCATGACATCTTTAAGAGTTAGGGTTAGTATTTTCCCACTATTGTTTTAATGAAAGACGGTTTACTGTATTAAAGTGGTCAAATTTCGCTAAAGAAAAAAAAAGAACACGTAACAACCGGAAAAAAAACTGGCAGAAAATGCGGAAAACTTGAAATAAATTCAAGAAAATGTTGCACAGTGAAAACTTGATGAACCTAGCGGTATTGTTCCCGGTAATAAAAAAAGCTCCACTTAATAAATTGCATCGCATATGAAGGGATTTTCAACAATATTAAAACGAAAACAACTATGTTTAACAGTGCTCGGAAAGACACTGCTACAAAATATTTTGTGTAGCACTAATTTATATTTTTGAGAAAAAAAAATAAAATAACCAGTATGAAAACCTTCGGTTTTTACGAAGGCACCCTGAAACACTAATAAAAAGGTAAAAATCAGTTTTTTTAGATGTCTTCAATCCTTCCAACGTGGTTTAGAGTAGGCTTTTAGCATAAGCAATTCATGAAGTGAATCTGCGGCCTGAGTTCGAATAGTACACATCGCAAGTTTCGTTTCGTTGAGAAGCTATTTTCTCTGTGTTCACCTCATTCGGAACTGGGCTGAGTATGAAAGTCTCGTAGTTCGCTACCGCACTGCAAGTTTCGGAGTTTGATGACGTTGCAGCGGTAGCTAATGCAAATCTTGAGTACGTATGCACGCCGCATACTGTGGACAGCGCTTCTACATCGCGGTATCCTCCACGAGGAAAATGGCCGGTGATACAAAATACGTTAGCGGAAAATAATTACTTAATAAAACAATGTGATCTGATTTTTGTGGAATAGTTATGTTATTTGAGTCAAAATTAATTAAAAAATATTACTGAGAGCATAGCTCCGCGCTTTTAACAATTCCCAAAAATAAATCAGTGCGTTAAATTATCCGTTTAGGTTATGGAGGCTAAGAGGAATCAACATTGAAACATTCACGTATCGATTGGCACTAGTGGCCGACAGCGGAACTTCGTAGTCTGTTGATGCTTTTGTTGTCAACAGATGACGCAGGTGTGTACAAGATCAATATTTCAGACGTAAAAATAAAAACATAATAATGTACTGTAATATGACCCTAGATATATTCATGTTACAAATGTAACGGTAGTTAAAAGACTGTATTTAAATTCGTTGCTTGTACTATATAGTGCCAGTATCGTTTACAGTATAGCCTTTAATTAATAAAATGGTGAAATAACATGCTCGCATTGTCTTTCATCGCAAACACTACATTTTATTTTCGAAAAATCTTAGACTTGTAAATCAATATTCTTTATTTTCATCAAAATTCTCAACGAGCTCAATAATCGTAGTAATTAGGTAGAAATCATTCAGAGGAATAGTAGGTAATTGTTGTGGTCAACACTACAAATTTTTTTACCTAACTATCAGTAGGTTATTTTACGCAAAAAAATTTATTTTATTGCCACGGAAGTCTTCAAGAGACAAAAAATAGTAGGAAAGAGACAGAACCCATAATGAGAAATCACATTTTCAACACCCATCACTAAATACTAGCACCGCTATAATGCACGTTAGCTTCCTTAAATATTGACTTCATAGAACTTCGTTAACCCGCAGCTCCGCAGGAACACAACGAAACTCGCTCCGCAAAAGAGTTTGTACTCACTATTTGCGGTACGTGTTTCGTTAGCACTCGGTACATATCGCAACGTCCCGAACGAGTTCAAACTCAGGGCACTTGCCTACTGGAAAAATCCAGAAATGTGGTAGCCAACGAGATGCAGCAATGATAAAATACTGAACTTGAATTCCACAAGACCCGGATTTCATTTTAGTTTTTTATGGTTTTCTGAAATTACTCCAGGCGATTGCTGGGATGGTTATTTTTACACAGGACATACTGTACATAGCTGCTTCCTTTCTGTTCCTGATTCTCAGAGCCAGCGGCCTTGTTTTTTACTTCCTCGCAGTAGACGAGACGTACAGCTCTGCATGCATTGTACAAATTGTGTGGTTTTACACAAATGTACGCAATAACGTAGTCTCAGAAAAGGTTTATGTGATTTAACACCAATCATGTGCTCGGGTTGTTGCACTTATGTCAAGATAAAATACAATAAAAAATATATAAACAGTTTTACCGCAGGTGAATTTTCACACGTTATTGTTAAAAATATAATTTATCTTAATGTAAAAAGAGAAAAAGTGTGCTAAACATTTAGTGTTTATTACTTTTCTGATCTGAATTAATCTTACTATCGTAACATTTCGTAACTCTTATTTCTAACAACAGAAAATGTCACACTGCATGAGCGATTAGAAGCTATGACCATCGTGTTAGCTTCCCACAAACATTACCATTTATACACATTAAAAAAGTGTAATTTACCGACATCAAGCACACTTATTTGAGGTAAATATTTCTGATAAATTCACGCACATTTACGTATTCACAAAAACACTCGTTGTTATGGATTGAACCGAGTTATAATTTTGTTTTCTATGCTCGTCGTCGAAAGGAGACAAAACTTACCTAGCATGAAGTCTTTCAGCAACATAAAATACACCTAGCAGACTGTATTCTGACACTACAGCCAGCTACAGTTGTTTGTGCTGGAACTCATTCAAGCGGAAAGGGTGCAAAGAACGACACCGTTCAATGGAAGAACCTGTCAAGTTTTTTCTTTCGCTCGTCATGTTTGCCCAGCACTCGAGAAGTTCGATTGAGAAAAACTCGCTTTAACAACTCGTTCGGTATTTCTGCTCTCGGTCGCGCGTGCAGGCGGTGCAAGAGCTTCCTTGGTCCGTCCTCCTAACTTCTACTGCGACGCAACGTGGAAATAAAAAATTCGCTCTTTAGAAAGTAATTAGAGTTACTTATTATTTCTTTATAACTATATTACTTTAATATTCAGTGCTCCTCTTAACAGGCGTCACCGAAATGTACTATTAAAAATCACTTTTCCATTTTCTATTGCTAGAACATTTTTTAAAAGTAAAGGCAGGGAGTAAAGTTAACATCTAGATACTTATGTTCTTCAAAACTAAGTGCCTACAACACATTCTCTCTCTCGTTCTACTTCTATCCCACTCTAACTCTCTCCATACAAACCCGTCATCTTCTGTAGTGATTTTAATCAATTTTTCATGTAAATGCATACATTCAGACTACGCGAGCACTGATTATTTTATAGATTAAATATGTAGTCCAACATATCGGTATCCTGAATGTAATTTTTTGGCAGTTTTTTAAGGAAAATATACGTACGAAACTCAAATTTTTAACTAAATCCTTGGAAACATTATTCAATCGTTCACATGTAGATACTATCTTAGAGCTTTGTTCTTTCAGAGTTTACGGCGTTCCCAGAAACACTGTGATGTGTTTTCCATATGGTACAAGGAATCTGGAAAAAGAGTTAAAAAAATTTTAACATTCTTTATTTTTATTTTAGTTAATGGCCAGTTTAGGACTTACTTTTCCCATACAAAAGCGGTCATTACAAGTAATAATAAACGCATACAAGCTTTCACTTTCAGTGATTTCGGTCAACCATAGGAAACCAAAATCAGGATGGCTGTGCAGGGAATCGAAAACGGGTTCTCCCGAATGGGAGTCTGGTGTGCTATACACTTGATGGATTACCAGAAATTGAAGACGGTCTCAGTTCAATGTGATCTTCTCTTGGAGCAGGTTGTTCTAGTGAAATATTGTGGACATACGACATTTCAGTGCTATTTCATTTCAGAAAACCAAGAGTAAATACAGAAAATACTATAAAAGAAAAGATGAAACATAAGTCGAATCGACTGTAGTTAACATGTAAATAAACAATAATGAAACGTAAATAAATTCCAAGAGAAATAGTGTTGAATCACAGAAATTACAAGTAAACGAAAAATAATATAGCGAAAAAAAAGATAAAAATTAAAATGAGAAAACTCTAAAACACCAAAATCAAGACAGAACAGACAGTAACTAAGATGACGACAAGGTTGCATATAAAACAGGATGTCTCAACAGTGACGTCACAAACCCAAGGCTAGACGAAACATCAACGAAAAATCTGATTTTACTCAGACAAGTATTTTTCTTGGTTCATTCTTTGCTTTCTAACACGACATAGCACAGGCGTATGTCCACAAGATTTCACTGAATCATTTATCCCATTGCAAGAATCTTTCAATGACATTAACGGGTTGTCCGTTATGTGCCTCTCACTGGTGATGATCGGCCGAGGAAAACCCAACGAGGAACCCGAGCCACGAGCTGAAACTGCAAGCCACAAGAGTGTGGCGTGATTAATGGAATAACCCGTGTCGATTCTGTATGCCCATCACGACGCTGCGCCGGCTTTAAGAAGTTTCACAAGGGTCCGACCTGCGCAAGTTATGATCCACCGTGAAACCATTAATCAAGCTGCGAGGAAAGCGCCTCAATAATACATGTGTTCAAGATACTCGCCGACATGACAAGGAGGGTATTTTAACTAACAATGTTACAGTTATGGCCTCGCTCTTTAGTTTTGCAGTAGTTCGAAAATAATTTTTTTAAACGCAAATCAATAGATATATAAAAAAATGCATTTTAGCAGTTTTAACACTCATATATCGTCGTCTTTATCTGAATTTTTTCAGTGGCAATACACCAAACGGATTTTTAGATTTTTGCCCCTGAAATATCACAAATTTCGTTATCAAAATAAGCCAAAATGAAGCAAAATAATTTTTTGCTAGCAAACGGTACATTAAATTAAAAAACGGTCTGGCAAAATTGTGTATTACATGACAGTACACAGCCTCAAATTTTTCAAAGCGTTCGATTAAAAAAATATTCGAGTTATTTGCAATTGTTTGAAATAAATGAAAGATCATGGCCTTAAACCTCCCCACCTTCTCCCCATCTTCGGCCGTTTTATTTTTCTGAATTTTCAATGCGGTACAAGTGCTTGAATACAGGGCGTTGTCAAATTACAGTTCCAACCCTCACATGCATCTAGAGGAGCAAAAAATGCCATATGGACATGGTCCGAAAACGCTCAGTTTCTGCACTACAGTTCGTAATACATAACGTTATGGTTCACAACGCGTGCAGGTTCATGTTGCTGTGGAATATCATTACGGCAGTCCTGTACATTGTACACTACTCCAATATGTCACTAACATATATTACAGTATAAATAACTGTGAAAATTGAGATAAACGTTTCAAATTATATCGCTCCGGCACATCAGACTAATTGCGAACTGTAGTGCAAAAACCGTGTGTTATCGGACATATGTGTCATGTAACATGTTTTTGTTCCTCTAGATATGAGTATCGTTTGCCCAAAAATTGACACGAAAATTGACTGCAGCCTATATATGTGTCGTATGAATACACTAAACTGATAACGTAGCCTAGTGGATAAACGTCTCTTTACTAAAGCTTGCTGCTACTGTATAAATGTTGGAGTATTTTCAGGATCAGTGGCAGCTTGAGAGTTGTTGTCAGGTGTAGGGCACAAGTTGCGGAAATCTGCAATCCTGTGCACGCACCGCCATATACCACTGACCATGGGATATCTACTGTCTACTTATTGTGTTGTGACCAGTCAGTAATAAGCGGCACCTACATACCAGCGTGTCAGTGGTTGTAGTGTCAACTAGCGCTCAATCCTGTACAGTTCTCAGCAACTTGTGTCCTACCTGGCAACAACCTACGAGCCGCCACTGTTCAGGATCCTGTCGATGCTGCAATATAAGTATTTGTATCTCAGTTAAATTTTCTGGTGTTTCTGTTGTAACAAACGTAGTAATTTTTTTAAATTTAACGTTTTAAGGTGGCTGCCTGGGTGATAAGAACGACACAACATATGCATCACGCCTCCACCTAGCCTCTAGGCACATGTTACTGAATTGGCGTGCAATCTTCTCAACGACAACTTGCCTGTATGAGACATTCAATGGCAACCCTATTAATTTGTGACGTGTTATTAATGACAAAAATGTCTTGTACACACAGCTTTTAAAAGATTCAGCTCCAATATTTTCGTATCTAAAATATATCGCGTAAACAGCTATTTTCACCATTTTCTGCGGTTAGGAAAGTAGTGGTGAAGCTGAAATGGTCATACACACGCGTAACGTTCCTTGAATGCTATTCGCAAGCAGACATCACTCGTGTGCCTTGAGAACTTTTCGAATATTCTTGTGTGACATATGTTTACTCTGTGAAACTATTCTTTCACTTTATTAAAGGATGAGACAAATTAGAAAACCAACCAGTATTTCTATTACTAGAGCTACTGACCAAATGGAAACGAAACGCCTGTAGAAGTCATGAGAAAATATATTTAAACAGAAATTACACAATAGGAAAAATAATGACTTCTACCGACAAGTAAGGTTACTAGAAAATAAAATAAGCAGAAATTATGATAGTGTATGGAATTTCAGATGATGTGTTTTTATCGTGACCAAGGTTATTGATTCGGGTACGAATCTGACCATCACTTAACTTGCAAACCCGGGTTCTATGTAATTTTCTGAGTTCTAGACGTTTCCAAAATCCTGTTTGTTCCCGGAACAGCTCATAAACGTCTTTAAATTCTTTGCTAGCTCAGGTTAAGAAATCTCGGGGTCGAGCTTAGGTTTTCGTTCATTTTGAAGTCAATTACACCCGTTGAGATATATAAGAAGAATTTTAAAGCTGTTCTGCATAATCAACTAATTTTCTGGAATTGACTAAATTTTTTCCAACTCTTGACGAAGAACTAAACTTGGCACGACGGCGTACTTTTAGGTGGGTCTTACCAAGGATGTCTTGTAGTAGGTCGAGACAATTGTCTCTTGATCGTCCCTCAATACTTATTCGACCACACCCTTCTCTCCTTGGATGGCGACCACGTACTCTTGGTTCTTGTAAGACGATTGAGACCTCTTCGCCCTCGGATGAAGCTCTCGTTCCCCTCGTTCATCGAATTGTGGACACGTCGAACTGAAGACTTCGGAAACCCAGGACAGCAACGAACACGAAGTGGACTATGGAATGGCCTGAACCACAGGCTCTTCTTTGTAATTCCCTTGAATATTATTCTTCGGCGTTGACGTCGTGGATAATTTCAAATGTGAGCAGACCACGCACTTTACGTGGTGACGTCGTTCTAACACAAGGGCACAGTGCCTTGTGCTACGGCATCACATAACCGTATCTTCTATTCTCTATGGAAAGTTATTATCTCTTTGGGTTACCCACCGTTTATACACATCCAAAAGAACACAATACCAATTTCAACAGTACAGTTCCTTAATTCAATTCTTATCTGAGCCATTTGAATACTTGTGACGTATTAACACTAAATAAGTTAATAATAGTGAACGTCAAGTTTTTATCCGGCACCACTTAATATACACACTCCATCTGCCTTTGGTCAACGATCCGATGTTATATTTGCACTATTCTGTCCGGTATGATTACAGTTCGGTCGTTATATACCACCCTGGTCACGATTCTAGCCATGAGTGTGACAAATGACGTGTAGCTGTATTTTGAAATTAAGTACCAAATCTGCATGATGCAGAAACAAGTGTGCTACTTTGTTTCTATGAATATACCGAGACTTAAATGAGTAAAATGATAAACGTGATCTAGATTCCTAATCAGACCAGCCTAACATACATTTCCAGTATTTCTTCTCGTAGTTGGTCGACTTCATCACAAGTATACAGCATTTTATCTGAGGATTGCAAAAGAATTATAATTTGACGATATTATCTCAACACACACAGACATTAATATTTTGTTAAGTATGTACAAGGTTTCAGTACTCATATGACCCTAGACAGACATAATAGGTTTCACAAGGCGATATTTTTCCAATCATATATATTCGTTTCCCAAATTTAATACGTTAGTTTGTAACACACATTTACCACACTTAAACAACGCCAAAGAGTTTTTTCTTTCTCTCTTCAAACGTGGCGGTTCAAACATTAATTTCCATGACAATCGTGACATGCGACAAAAGTGACGTAAGTGATAATGCATCTCGGCTCCCACGCCGATGCAAAACAATATACTGGGCAACGCTGGCTCCAGGATCAAACCACTACTACGCCTGCAACTTAGGCAAATCGCATCACAATTAACAAACGCTTAATCCATGCATTCGGGTACCACCGAAACATTACGTCGTTAAAACTCGTGCATAACATGTGAAAGTAGCATTACAAACTTCTCTCGATACTAACAATTACTCTTCTATAGTAACATACTTGCGTAATTGGGTTATATTATACCTGCCTTTCAATTTGTCTGTGTCAGGGTATACTAGTTCATAGCAATTCCTTCTGATAACTTTACTGATCTTGAAAGGACCTTCATGCAGCAGGAACAATTTCTTCCTTACCCTGGCCCAAAATTGAGATATAGGGTGTGTCCTAATAAGTACGAGATCGCCTATGTCAAATTTATCGATCTTCGACCTTTTAGTATACTTTGCTCTCATCTTCACTGCAGATACAAGTCGACTGCTGACTAGCCTCTTAATTTCTTCTTCAGCGTTGATTTCTTCTGTTTTTTCTTGGTTAATATTCATGTCACAGCGGGGAATCGTTATAACGTCAAATATCTCCGACCGTCGATGGGTCAGCACCTCGTAAGGAGTAAATTTGGTTGATGCATATATAGTGTTGTCATGACCAACTCAACAAATGGTAATTTATCGCGCCAGTTTTGCTGTTTAACGTGAGAATGTATCCTTAACATGGTACTTAAGGATCTCACACTTCGTTCGACGACACTGGATTAAGGATGATAAACCGAAGTAGTTGTTGGCCTTATTTTCCAAGACTTTAATATTTCTTGCCATGTTTTCCCAGTAAACTGTGAACCATTATCTAATATTATGCCTATCGGTTTTCCGACTTCTTTGATAAACAGTCCGGTGTCAGAGATTGTGCCTCAGAAGTTCGTAACAGTGAAAACTATTTTGTTTAAAACGTTGGCTAAAACTATTGTCTAGGATTGCTATTGTTTAGCCATCGCAAATTGGCTTCAGGGAACCTACAGTTATAGATTAATGCTTTTAGCGTTGAATTATGTACCACGCCTTCTTAAGGACAAATTCAAGTAACCCCGAGTAATATTTGAGAAACAATTATAGTGAGACTATTTTTGTGGCAAGTTTACACGAACACATATGCACACCCAGCCGAACTTGGGAATCGAACCCAGTACGTATTGTGCCATAAGAGCCGGCCTTTATAGCGTAGTCGGTCGCGCACCGGTCTACGGTGCGAGAGGTCCTGGGTTAGAATTCTGGCTCAGGCATTGACATTGTTTTGTCACTTCACTTCACCCTCATCGGCTCTTAAGAGTGCTCAAGTGCGATAAAATGATAATTTTATATTTTTATGAAGTAGTGCTAGTTTTATAGACGATACTTGTGAGTACAGTTTCCTCTTGCGAAACAATTTTAACTCGCATAGTTTTCTCGTAATGGTGCGCCAAAACCACATTTGATTGTTACGTCGCCATGCAAATAGTAAAAACCAATTGACTTACTTAAATTAAGTAATTCTCGGTTAACTAACACTCCATAAGATATGCAACAAAGTATTTAGAAGCCCACACGTAATATTTGTAAATTGAAATTAAAAAAAGTACCGCAAAATTACAAAAAAAAAAATTGAAAATTCAGCAATTTTTTTAAATACAAAAATAGTTAACTGGAAGGTTTTTTTAGTACTTAATTACATAGTCAATGGCATGTTATTTTACTATGAATTATTCCGATTTAGTAAGTCAAGTGGATTTTACTATTTGCATGGCAGCGTAACATGCAAATTCTGACTTTGATGCGTAGTTATGAGAAAACTGTGAGAGCTGAATTTTTTTTGTAAGAGTGAACTATACTCACAAGTATAGTCTACAAAAGTACCAAGATTTCATTCAAATATAAAATTATGAATTTATCGCACTTGAACACCCTTAAGGGTGGCGCCTAGACCCCACGCTTCAAATGCATTGCAGTATGGACGTAAACAGGTTTTTTTTTTTTCTACGAAAATATTCCACATTTGCCAATTGCGCCAACTTACGTAAAGAAAACAAACTTCAGACAAGGTCGGAACCTCATTGTTAAGGTACCTTGCTCATTAAAAACACTATTTTGAAGTCCTCCAACATGGCTAAAACGGCCTTTTCAGACTGCCGTACTTCAAAACGTACTAAATGGATGTATGTGAAACTCAGATTGCGACTTGCACTGAACTTAGTTGCAGACTTCCCACCAATAAAATTATATGGTCACCGCTTAATGTCCCATAGTAAAAACCGTTCGGTGGGAAGCTTGTACGCTAGTTCAGTGCGCTTGGCTCGTTGAGACGGCGCGGCATTTGATGAGCGCTTCAAGGTCGCCCTTATATCTTCGTAGTTTCTGGGCCTTTAACACTCAGGTAGGTTAAAGCGCCGTGAAACCCTTTCACCTCGCATCGTGTCATAAGCCGGTACGCAGCTACGCAGCTGACTACACTACAGAGGTCGGCAAAACAGTTAAGCCAAGAGGTCGTACATACTTGAAATAAAAACTGTAAATAAATGCTATGCTTTTTACGCAAATGAAAACAAATATGTAATGCAACTTCAAAATGAACTGTTAAGTAAATGAAATTTTCAAGCTAGTTGTAAGTAAATTGAAATCCTTCACTTGCAACATAAAAAAAAAACGTAAATTTCAGTTAAAATAGTAAATCATGCACTCCACCACTTCTCCGTCATTGGATCAAACTTCACATCAGGGAGCACACAAGAAGAGTTTCCTAACTGCCTTGTTAAATAACGATAACCTCATTTTCGCTGAAGTAAGCTACATTTCCCCTTCCCTATTTCCAACATCAGAACACACATAATTAATGAGGGAGAGAGACTTTTTACAATTGTCATATTCATAACTTAATTTTCTTTGTTATATTACTTAATAAAACTATTTGTCAAAAATAACTTGCGTTAGTATAGATGCATGATTTCATTTCGTTGTTATTTTATTTTAACATTTATTTCTAATTGCACTAGCTCAGCACCTGAGGAGGGGAACTTAGAAAACTTCGGCAATCTTCAGATAAGGATTTGTTTTCCCTATTCCAGTTACGAGGGCCAGGTTCATATCGACGTTAAGTCAGAAGTCTGCTCTTGGAGTGTGTGGTGCCACCTACACCCCCCCCCCCCTCCCTCTCCCCCTACGAAGAACCTCACCGTACTGTTTTTATTATTTTATTTCGTATTTCTTCTACTTCTTGGGCGTTCTGGTACGGAATATTTCTACGCGTCATAATTTTGTGTGGTGGGTCGCTGGCGTGGAAAGGGCGAAGCGCATTGCGTGAAGGAGTCCGCGAAGTGACAACCGACGAGTGTCGACCAACATCCCGATGGGACCAAGTGAGATGAAGCACGAACGGTGGAACTGACAGAAGCCGACAGGCGAGAATATCGAAAATAGCTGGTGCAATCTAACGGATCTCCCGCATCGACACATGTGTCGCCTGATTCGTCTTACGTTCAATTCGGCGGCGAAAGTAGTCCATATTTTCTGACTGTCGGTTCTTCATACACTCGGAAATAACGCACCAGAGACAGATGTTCAGTCACCTAGAATGAACCTCGATAAGTTTCAACAGACGCACAAAACTCAGCAGTCCACGTTCCAAACATGGACTCCTCGTTGTTATAGTTTGTTCACGGTAAATTCAGCTCTTTCTGTTCCTTAAGAAAGTGATGTAACAGAAACACTTTACTGTAACGACGGACGTTAACATTTGAAGATGGTTACACTGTATTTAATATCACATGGAAATACCTCCTTACATAAAAATGAGTGTCTGCATGTCGCTTCGCAATTTGTAGAGGTAGGATAGACCTCGCACTCAGCAGTTCAATTCATGAGTGATTCCCTTGTATAGTGAGTTGGTTTTCTCTACCAGCCACCGTGATTGGAAGAAGCGTTATCTTCTTCTGTCAGGAATATTCAACTACCTCTGTCAGCTTTACGATATTAGCTGTAAGACTATGGCGAGCCTCATTGTAGGACTGGCTGGTGAAGACTGACAAACCTCCCAGCATTAAGGACAGTAAGGTGTCTCCTTGTCACGGCCATAGAGGAACAGGTCTGGATACTTGGAGTTGAAAATTAACCCTCGTATGACTGATTGGCGCCACTGGCACTCTGGTGTTGTTTAAATATTGCGCAAATGGATCTACAAGGAGCACGCTCGTGTCGGAGCTGCTAGGAGCCTTAGAGCATAGATAACAACTAGAGAGCTGATTGCCTATCCCTTTCCATGCGGTGAAGTGATTCCTAGATCTAATCAGCTGTTGATGGGCACCGAGCGAAACAAATTTCATATTTATTACTACATAGCGGTGAGCATATTGTATTTAAATATCACTCACATTTAAAGAAGCATATGCAGAATGATTCGCTGTCGCATATTTCCACCATCCATCAATTCTCGTTCATTTTCGTGTAAAATAAGAGTTTGTTTACATGTTCTATTTACATTGTCTTGGCATTTTCGTTTTCCAGTAATTTAAAGAATGAATAAAAATGAATCTGTGGTGTATTGATTGTAAAATATTTAGTAGTCTATAAATCTCATTTGTCATGGTCTTACAAATGGATGCCGCAATAGTAATTATTTTGTAGCGATTTTCGTATATTTTGCCCTATCGCTAGATGTAGGTTTCACAACAAAGGCACCAAGCTATCTCTAGTTATCCATGCTCTAAGCTAGGAGCAATGCTAGTACGACACTGTGTTGCATTGTTAAAACAACACTTCATTGCTATTGGCGCTTTCAGTCATAACGGAGTCAACTCAATACCATTGCTGGATAGGCTAGTGTCCAACCGTGCTCCTTGTAAGCCTTCGGTATAAGATGCAGGCTAGTAGTACTGTCACACACCGCAGTGATGCCGAATTCGATGTCGGTTTGCAACACTTGCGTTGCTACAACATTCTTCGGATCTCGATGAAATTTTGGTGAGTTGTCGTGAACGTGCGTCCGTGAAGCTTTCTGACAAAAATAATCTGAGTATATTAGACGGCTGAGGGTCTAAACAGGGCATCAAACAATTTAGGGAAAAATTTGCCTTTTTCGAAATGTTTCTAAACCGTTTATTAATTACCCTTAACATCATTCTGCACCGTTTAGAATTTTGAAATCATCGGTTCCAGAAAAAATATTTTAGGAAGTTTAAAAAAATCCGAAGTTAGTCATTTTTATTAGTATTATTAGTATTGCTATTATTACTTATATGAAATTTGAAGTGCTGACAGGTTTTCATCGAAAACATTGCATTTTAAAAAAATTCAACTAATTTTTAAAAATATTTTTTAAAATCACTTAGTCGAGTTCTCGTACTAAACATTATCGCATTACAGTGAAAACCCTGGGAACGAAGTCGCAGGCAACAGTGAAATTAAGAAGTTAACCTGAGGTATTGTAACATTAGTGGTCTTTGCGTCACATAGACGGAGAGGTCACTAGGTACAGTTACTCACAACTTTACACAATGGTAGGAACGAATATCTTAGAAGATAAATCCTTCGTAATTGCAATATGCCTATTAGTTCTGTTACACGCCTTTGCAAGGAAGTCGCGATGCCTGCATATGTTTCAAGCGTTTCAAAAATATTAATTAATTTTACATTCTATTTTCTCGAAGAAGGCTAACGCTGTAATTTTCGACAAGAATGCCTTACTTTTTGATCTTCTGCGCATGTTTAATATTCTGTACTACAACACGAATTACAGCGAAGTGTACCGAAGTTAGAAGCAGAAGGAAACTGTCGTGCCCCATTTGAACACTGATGGGCCATTGGCATTACCAAACTAAATTACCTAGAATAAAGTAAAGTCATTTTAAGACAATGTACTAAGTTTTGTTATTTGATATTGAGGCTCGGTTTCAGTCGCCGTATTGAATTGTATTACTTTACGCTTTTTTTGGAATTCTAAAAAAAAAAAAGGTAAATATCCGATTATACCTCAAATTCTATTTACATTTCGCTACAGTACAGACCTTGCGATTTAGTTTTTAACATATAATTACGCCGCAATGTGTGTAGTAATTATTTTCATAGTTATAATTTGCCAGACAAATTGTGACCTAACTATACATTACTAGCTCTATTGCCATGCTTGTATTGTATCTCAAGGTAAATAGAATTTGCGGTATAGTCGCCGATTTAGAATTTTTCTTCTCAGAATTCCAAAACACCAAAAAATAATAAAATTCAATATGGTAACTGAAACCGAGCCTTAAGTAGTTTTTAAGATTTTAATTGAAACATAATTTGAAAGTTTTTTTTTTCAGAGTAGCATTGCCCTCACAATCTTCACTTTAGGGACAAATTGGAAGAGCATTTTTGACATAGTTTATTGTCAGATACCACCACACGAAATTAACTCACTCCGTCCTGACTCACCTGTATAATCAGGGCTACAAATGTGGTGATTATGTGAATAGCTTACATTATGACTTGTCGTTTCGTCAACACTGAAGACGGTAAGCGGCTATTGTATGTATTAGAAATACATCCGAACATCAGCCTTCAGTGATTCCGGAAAACCACGAAAAACCTAAATCTTGACGGCCGGATTGGAAATCTAGTCACTGTTCATATTTAAGGGTGTTCACGTAGAGAAAAATTCATAATTTTTTTTTCAATTTGCACGGCATAGTGATTGCTTAATAGACGTTACTTGAGACAACAATTTCCACTTGTAAACATTTTTTTAACTTTCATAGTTTCCCTATAGTTACATGACAAAGTCCGAATTTGTAAGTTAAGGGAACATGGTAATAATAAAAACCAAGTGTCTTACTGAAATGAAATAATTTACATGGAAATTAGAGATAATGGTCCATATGCTAAAATATTGAAAAACACACGATGAGATTTATTTGTACTTATTTAAATTTGAAAATGATGACAATTTACTTTATTTATGGCAAATTAAAAAAAATCCAGAAGGACTTGAGTTTTTAAAATATTTTATCATATCGCACATATCTAATTTCAGTGAAAATTATTTCATTCTAGGAAGAAACTTGGTTTTTGCTATCGTACTATGTTCCCGTAACTTGCGAATTCAGACTTTGGCATGCTGCTATGGAAAAACTGTGAGAGCTAAAAGAGTTTTACGAGTGGAACATGTCACAAGTAACGCCTATAAAACGAACAGTACAGTACGTCGTGAAAATATAACGTTATGCATTTTTGCCACGTGGTCACTCTTAAGAGGGCGTGGTACATAATTCAACGCTAGAAGTATTAATATATAACTGTAGGTTTCTTGAAGTCGATTTGCGAAAATTAAACAGTAGCAATCCTAGACAACAGTTTTAGCCAATGTTTTGAACAAAATTGTTTTCAGTGTTACGAACTTCTGAGGCACAATCTCTGACGCCGGAACCTCGCGCATTTAACTGCGGCGCAAGAGATCACGCGTAACGAACGAGTATTTCTGGATATGTATTTACAGATAAAGTTGGCAAATTCCATTATCTAGGATTGTCATTGAGTATTTTATCCATATTGGCTTCGAAAAAAGCGTAGAAATCACTTTATATTGGCAGCGTTTATTTATCTACTACGCACTCTTAACTTAGCAATTTTGAAAGTCTTGCCAAAGTTTGGTTTTTGTAACCATCTATATGCTCCCGTGATGAGGTGGATACAGTAAACGGGAAATATCCGAGAAAACTCGCCGGCCAGCAGCTTTGTCCGGCACGATTCCCACATGCGAAAATTCACGGACCGACCCCGCCGGAATCCGAACCCGGAGCGCTCGGGTAGGGGGTGAGTGCTATAGCCACGGCGCGTACCGTGGCCCCAGACAGGTAGAGAACGTTAAATAGAGAAGGTACAAAGAAAACAGCGATAGGCTGTCAATTATTTCTGAAGTTAGTTCAGAAAATACTGGAATTGCTACGAAACAGTTAAAACTGGAAATTAATAAGAAGCACGTGTAATTATCATACATTTGTAAAATATGTAACTGTAACGTAAGTTAAGTAACTGTTGACATTGTGGAATAACATTGTCCACTCGAAATTTTGGTACATACTTATGTTATTTAGTCACGAGAGTTTCAAAAGATAATAATCCTTATTTTGGTGATATCAGTTGAGTAGCCTTTGCTTTGAATTGCGTTTGAAGCCATGTACTTTTTACTGCGACGGTAGTATATTGGCTTTTTATAAACCTGTTACGTCAGTGAAAACTTGCTCTGAAAAAAAGATTAAAGAAATATGAGTCTGCTTTGCGCTGCGCAAATACTAAAAATATTTTTAAGCCTTGTTCCTGTATACATCATAAACTTCCAGTGGAAGAAACAAGATGAAAAAGACTTGAAAACACTGAACCGCTTAAGTCGTACTCTCGAGTTTGTACGCGGGAAAGAAACCTTTTCGAGAGACGAACGCTTTCTTTATGCGTGTAAAGACGATTTGAATCGTTTTGTTCGCAAGTTAAAATGTCAGGAAACTTTATAACGTAAACTGAAGAATGTTATTATTTTTTATACGAGAAATAAATAATCCTGAACTGCGTCAATCGCTTTACAGTCTTTTCTACCGACTAAATATAATTTTGAAATATATATTTTCTTTCTGTTCTTCCTCGCATTTTTTCCATTTTCGCTTTGCGCATTAATATACTTTATTGGCATTTCAAAACTTTAAGGTATTGGTGATCTTTGATACTGTTCTTAATGTTTTCTCTCGTAGTTATGTGACCCCAGAGAAAATCATTTATAATGTCGTGGGAGTAAAACATTTTATGAGCGCAGTAAATTGCTTTCTATTTTCAAAACCATATAATTGGTTCCAAGCACTTTACAGCTTTATAAACCATGCTTCAGTGTATGCAAATCAACGTTAAGACATTATTAAAATACTTGATACTACGTATTCATTTAACAGTTTTCTTATAGAACAAACTGTACAGGTTGTACATAAAATAAGGTACTGAGCCCGAGTAGGTTATTTTCTGTTCAGAAAATATTTTGAACTTCCATTCATAGACATTTTAACGGAATAAATATCGGTCTTTATTATCAGGTCAAATATTTAGGACTTAATTGGGAATCTGAGACAGAGAGGCAGGAAGAGATAGAGAGAACTTGGAAGTTCTTTAATAATCTAATTTCTTTTACTGTTTGAAATACTTGAGTTCTTCTCAGCATTTTTTTTTTTTTTTTTTAGCTATTCTTATTGTGTTTAAAAAAGTATCGTACGAACTGAAACTAAAGTACATAAAATCATTACCAACGTAGACTTTATGGTTAGGAGGGTTCTAACAATGCCAGTTGAAGTAAATAAAAGAAGTAGGATTCTAGCTTATTTTAAATTTTCCGTTCCTTTTCATTGTTATGTTTAAACAATAATTTTATATTTCGCATTCATAATTAAAGTAGCTGTCAAATGTATTCCTTACGTTTACGATATTGCTAAACTAAACAGATATGCTCAAGTAAATGTAAAAATGATATCGCAACCGTTTCGTGTTTTCATAAAAAAAAAATTTTGTGACTTCATTCAAGACATTTAGTTGAGACACGGTGCAGAATTGAAGTGTCACTCACCTACATCCTATGTCAGATGTCCTACAGGCAAGGTCTCTAGGTGTTTCACGCCACTATTTTAAACACAATTTAATTATGTATAGTCGGTCATAAATTTGTATGTTTTCTGTAGTAGTACGATTACTTAAGAGAAGAAGTGTACTAAATTACGGCTCTTCCGAAACAATTATATGTTTAAGTTGTGGGGAAGATGGAAAGTATCTCATACAAAATTGGTAACTCTAATCGCATGAAATTTTCAGCAACAATTTCTAATTTTCAGTAATACGTACTCTACTAACGTGTTGAATGTTTCACATTAGGGTAGCGAACGTGATGTCGTGTGCTCTTGTTTAGAAATTGGAAACAATAAAAAACGCAAGCATAAATACAAAATAATTGATATTTTTGCTATCGTTCGTGGTAATATGTAATAGTGGCATTTCAATAAAAGTGGTTTCCTGTGATGAGAGCAATATTAGTAACAGTTCATAGATAAGATGATGCTTTAACATGTCTCCGAAACCCTACAATCAGCACACAGCAAATAACTTATTTGCTGATAATTTTACGCTGACATTTGGTCGACGACGCATGTTTATTTTTCATCTTGCGTAAGATAGTGTTGAAGCTTGAACAAAGTCGAAGGGCCCGTGGTTTTCAGAAATATTTAAAATTGTGAACCAACGTAACATATATATTCATCTTCGGTTGTGACTGGAACAAAACATCTGGTGCTTACATCCATGAGTTGCCTGAAACTCTACCCGGTAAAGAAGACCTTCCACCAACATAACCTATTTTATGCATATGTTCAGTCATTTCCTCTTCCTCAGTAGTAAATATTAGTGTTTTGTCAGAAGTTTCATACATCTTTCAAATTGTGTCATATTTTACGCCAAAGATGACCAATCTGGTTCCGTTCAGAATTTTGGGCCTGCCGTTCAAGTCGAGCCAATTAATGTCTTCAAATTACTTTAATGAACGGAAGCATTGCAGTGCTGATATTAAAATTGACACATTTTACGTAGTGAATATCATTGCATTGCTCTGGATTTTGTGATAACATTTTCCCTAAATTGTTTCACTGATATAAACCAGTAGTCCAATACCAGTAAATAAAAAACGCTCAAATGTCTTCCGAAATTCAAGGTGTGAAATACAAATACATAAGTACTGTCTGCTAGACATTTACCACTCCCACGCACGTCCTTCGGAATGCCTTCACATGGAACGTTATTTGTCACTCTGTGATCTCCTGTTGCTTTAAGAGTCCAATAGCGAAGTGTTATGCACCGCAGTAAACGACGCGTGTAAGTATGAAGTGACGTTCAGCTATTGGGATGCATATTGTTTATGTGATTACAGTAAAAATCGCTTTCTGATTGATTGTGAGATTTCTCACAGCACTTATCGATAGTTAACAATCTTTTTGGCCATCGTGTGAAACGGAACCGAAATATTTTTCTGTTAGCACACATTCGAGTCTTCGAAAGCCCGGAAAGATAGATTTTTTTCTGCTTAGATGATGTAGATAGTCTGTCAATCATCTTCACTGTCATATTTCACCACTTCTTGACAAGCATTTGCGCTGGGTGTTCTGGCACTTTCCTGACAGTTCACAGATGACACCACACATTTAAACGTCAGTGCTGATACCCATTTCCACACAAATAAAGTTCGTGTTCTGCCTTAATATTCGTACCATCTTTTATGCAGGCTACGTAAAATTCGCGTAGACCTTTTTAATAAACAGAACACGCAGGGGACAATCCAATTTATTTAAGTTTTTTAAGACTATTATGTGTGCAGGAAATTGCAATCGTATTTGACCATTCCAACAAACATGGATTCAGAAAAAATTATAATTTCTTAACGCGCGTAATTTTTTCTAAATTTTAAAACTTTATATATTTCAGCTGCAGACTTTTACTGTAGTCCTGGTTTTGTTTACTCGGTAACGTTTACTGAGTAATTACGTGACACTACTACATATTTAGCTAATTTTATTTTATCATTATTGTTCTTCTTTCGTACCCACGTCGTTATTTATAATTTGTTCTGTATTTAACGTTCTTACCTCACAGCGTCAGTTTGAAACATTATTGCGTCGATAATTTCAGCTGAAAAGTGCCTAAAATGGGTTGCCTGGCATATTTTTCGCATCTTCTTAAGGCTACATATTCGACACTATATAAGACAATCTCCTTCTGCTTTATTAGGAGACTAGCCTTATTATTTATAACTCCGAATGTGTAAAGAAGGCTATTTTTACATTTATCTTTTTCGTACTCAGAAACAAAAGCTTGCTGTCATTTTTATTCTGTAATTTACTCAAACGTTTGCTTGACTCTTCATATTTACAACTTGTAGTGTGTTGACATTTCTTCGTGCACCGTCGTCTAGCTTTCAACAAAAAAATCGTAGAGCATTTATAATAAATGAACGTTTTTTAGGAATTTTTTTGCTTGTCATTAGCTTGTTTTTGTAAACAAGTTTGCCGAACTTCCCGTTTTAGCGCAAAATTTTGGGAATTTTTGTTTTACTCGAAATAACGAAAATTGCGTACATATTAATTAATTATTTTAATGTTTAGAAATTGTGTTTAAGTAAGCGTACTATGAGAAATTAGAGCGCAAAACAAGTCAAGTAAGATTATGAATCGTCGCCTAATTACAGTGAAAAGGTTGTATGGTGATGTTTGCACAATTCGGAGCGGTGCGCAGAACTAACGCCTATGCCTGGTGTAATGCTGCCCAGCCGACTGAGCGGTTCGGCGGGTTGTATAACCAGCAGGCGCTCACATTTTACACACTCAAAATACTTGCTGGATGAAAAGCAAAGATGCGATCTGAACGTGACAGATGCAGTTAAACTAGTTTCTGCCGTTTATTTGGAAAACCTGACTTATTCCAGGTAGAGAGGGACTGGTACTGAAATAATGTAGAGGTGTTTGTACGGATTTTACTAAATGCCATTGTTACCACATGTCACTTCCGGCACCGTAATATTTTATATCATTTAGTGAATTCACTTTAAGGCATGTTGTCAGCTCTAAATTGTTGTATTTCTGAAATATATACTGCATGGAAATGGCATAGGGTAGTAATATCATGGGATTACATAACAAGTTTCGTTTAACACCAAATGTAATCAAAACAGAGATTTTGATTTTAAAAATCTGCACTGGAATCCAGTTTTGTTCCAAAATGTATTTTTAGTCATTAAAGAACCCAGGAAAATTATATTTAAATACAATTTTCCAGAGTTCTTTAAATACTAAAAGTACATTTTCAACAAAATGTGATTTCAGTATACACAATGTCCATAAATTATCTTTACAAATTTAGACTTTAATAACTTTAAAACTCTACAAGATAACAACAAACAGTTTTCAACATGCGACAAGGTAACTCAAAGTTTTTTTTTACCTCATTCATACACGTGAATGTGTGCACCCCTAGTGGCACGGATACTGTCCAGTCGGTATTCAATTTCTCTCTATTTATGCTCCAGCATTTACACAGTGACATGTTGAAATGCATTACAAATGAGTGTCTTCAAGTCCTGCAGGTCTGTTACCTTGGTTCGATATACGTGATCCTTTACAAAACCCCATAGGAAGAAGTCAAGTGGGGCAATGTCAGGTGATCGTGGCGGCCATCGAGTCGGATCATCTCGTCTAGTACACCTGTTCGGAAACTTTTCACCCAGAAATTGACGGACAATGAGGGACCAGTGGGGTGGTGTCCCATCCTGCTGGATGACGTCAGGTTGCAGATGGTCCAGTTGTGGCACATAAAACTCTTGCAACAATTCCAAGTAAACGCCACTTGTGGCTGTAGACTCGATGAAAATAATGGACCAATGATGCAATCATGCATAAGTCGGCACCACACATTGATTTTGGGACTGTATTTTCCCACGCGTAACATGAGGTTTTGATCCCCAGATACGAACATTATGACGATTCAGTTTGCCTGTTTTTTTTTTTTTTTTTTTTTTTTCAAAAAGTTAATATTTGCGTCAGCCTTGGCAAGGAACGTAGAAAAAACTTTGTGAGGTATCTTGCCGCATGTTGAAAACCGTTTGTTGTTATCTTGTAGAGTTTTAAAGTTATTAAAGTGTAAAGTTGGAAAGATATATAATGGACACCCTGCATATAATATATATCTTTCTATACCATAAAAGAATTCCAACTATTTTAAACGGTAATTAAATTGCCTAGATGCTTTTCAATGAAACGTTGAGCGATTGGTAAATCAGCCGCGTATCTTTGCGTAATGTTGCTGTGGCTGCTACTACAATCATATTGATTTCATTTTCAAATCCTTTTAACAGTATATGATAATAACATTGTTACTTCATAAAACTAAAATCTTTGTTGTTTTTACTTGCAAGTGTCTAGTTTATCGTTAAGGTTAAATGATTTCAAATTACGCCACTCCTTTAAACCATATAACTTAATTACTTTTATTAAACATTTGTAAATAAAGTTAATACGTGGCAAACAGTAGTTAAAATAAATAAATTCAATTTTTTATAAGCGGTTAACATGCAGTAAATCTGAACACCGCGTCTTTTTAGATTCTTAAAGAGAATTTCTTACATACTGGTTAATGAAACTACTGTGGTCTAGAATATATGCTGGCTGTATAATCTCTCTCAAATGATCAACATTATCGCTTGTCAAGGTTTATAATAAGTTGCTAGTTATCGTAAGTTAGTGAGTTCACAGCTTTCAGGAAGTCTGTGCTGGACAAGGCAAGCAATTGTGAATAGCTCACTCATTAGATGAATAGGATTGAAAATAATGCAAATGTATAAGTATTGTGTTTTCAAACCTCGTGAGGGAAACGTACTTTATCTTAGTATTAGTACGGTTAATTTTACTACAGGTTTGATAGATCAATGTTACAAGTTCGGCACAGGGAAAATTTCTGCCGCTTGAGCGCTGGTATCGGTAATGTATGCCAACACTGACAAATCACAGAGCTTTCCTGAATCTCAAGTTACATAAAGTGGATAATTTAAAACGTTAAATTGGTTTATTTTCACTTTAATTTAAATTAAATGACTTCTGTCATTTTCAAGCCTATTTAAATTAAATTTTACTGTGGTTTCGTATTTTCTAGTCCCTTAGCGATAGCAGCAAAACTAGTGGCATAAATGTTCCCCGTGCCAAGCTCTCCCATAAGAAAACACAATTTTATTCTAACATGTAGTAGACATAACTTTACTGTTAGTAACAAAAAATTCAGTACACTTATCAAACGTCTCGTACATGAATTATCGCTTGTTGGAACAGGAAATTTCAGCGTAGAGTAATTGCGTACATTGTTACGCGTGGCAAGTAGCAATAAGGCTCGGCATTATCGCGTTGTTGGGTTGTTTTGATTCCACTTTTTTTTTATAATTCTGAGGGTAGAATGTGAAGTTTTTTATAATAGTGTAAATTCTATTTACTTTGCGCTACATTACAAGAGTCGCAGTTGAACTTGTAACGTTTATTTAGGCCTCTGTCAGTACAGCAACCTGCTTTATTCTTAATTTATTGTACTGATTGCTGTCTAAATAAAAGTTAAAAGTTCAACTATGACACTTGTACTGTAGCGCAAGGTAAATATAATTCACCCTACTATAGTACATTTCATATTTTTCTGCTCAGATTTTCATGAAACCAAAAAATAAATAAATAAATAAAACAATCCAATAATGTGACTTATACCGAACCTTAAGGGGCGAAGCTCGTTACTTGCACTTATATCCAATTCGTCTAAAATCAATTGGGTCTAAAAAGTTTAAAAAGTTTTGGAATAACTTAGCCGAAAAATTAATTCGGTCTAAATATACTTGGTCTAACCTGCAATCGTCCTAAAATTCATACGGCTTGAAATCATTCAGCTTGTGGTCATTAAGCATAAAGTCATTTGGCTTAAACGTCACGTAACAAGAACTACGTTTACATTAAAAGGGACTTAGCCTACATTTCATTTAGCCTAAAAGTCGCATGACACAAAAGTTAGTTAGTCGAACTGTCATTTGGCCGGATAGGCATTTTTGTATAAAATTATTTTAAGAAGTATGACCCTAGATCAAATATAGAATGCACTTTTCTAGGACTTGCACCGTGTACTATGAACAAAAAGTGAGTTCGCATTTGTGAAGTTCGTACGAACTAGTTTTTATTTGAATTTTTACTTATAAATTGGAGTCTATGTCTTAAAATATAGCTGACGTACAATTAACCAACTTATATATACATGTATATATATATATATATATATATATATATATATATATATATATATATATATATATATATATATA
>PNEQ01088285.1:0-63535 GCA_003012365.1 Medauroidea extradentata | reverse complement strand
CGGTGTTGTGCACTCCTGGCAGGCAAACACTCCCTCTCCGAACGTCACCAGTTCCGCCGCCTTTGCGCACCGTCGGTGCCGGTTAGTCTGGCAGTCCACACATCGCGCCCACTCCCGTCCCGTGCCGTCGCAGCGCGGCGAGTCACAGCGGCCCGTCGTTGCCTCGTGAAAGTCCATGCCGTGTGCAAGCCCTGTCTCGTTGTGCGTATTTAATTCCTGACTACTTGAACACGTGAAGTTCCACCAGATCTCGTTTGTGAGCAAGTCCATTTCTCGCACTAGCCCGCACATTTCGCACTTCACATTTCGCCGCGGCAGCATCGTCTTTACAGTCTCTCCGCCTCGGGTAGGTCACGTGACGCATGTTGCACTCGGTACCGTTAGCGCTGTCCCTGGGGGAAGGGGGGGGGTGGTCCGACTGGACCACAATGGCTGCCTACTCCCTGTCCTTGCCTGCACACGAAAAATGGCCGCCGACCACATGTGAAATTTCCGCGTCCTGTCTCCTACAACGTAATTTACCAGTTTGCCCCTGCACACACGTCTCAAATTTTATATAGAAAAATCCAGAAAATTTTGCACTGTCTCTATAATAGCGGAAGAAGTCCAAAAGTCCCAGGATGTTGATTCAAAAACTGGATATTAATCTGCCCCACGTTGGGTGCCATATGTCGCCGTAGGGGGGTTTTGCAAAGAGACGGTTGAGGTTTAGCGTTTAAAAATTCGGTATTTACTCTTATGAGGGCGCCATCCCAACATGCCCGGCTGGGAACAGGTCGAAAGCACAAGTTATCTCAGGGCGGATGGTTCTTTGGCTGATTAATTATGTTACCCCCTGGCGGTTAATTAGTAACAGAAATTCTTATTAATTACGGGACTTCGAGGAGACAAACTGTTCACACAAACTCGAGGAAAAACCTTGGGTTTATTTACGTTGTACTTGTTACAGTTCACACGTACAACAGACACTTTAGTACTTGCCAGTCTTCCGGTTACGGGCCGTGAGCACGTGCCCGTAGCGAAGGTGAAACTTTAAAACCACAAACAAAAAAAAAATTTTTAAGCAGAATTACGTTAGCCGCCTGAGCTGAGCAGCTCGAGGCGGAGGCAAATCTTACACGGCGCGTTCCGCGAGACTCCCCCGGAGGCCCGCGAGACCGCCCGGCGAAAACACACCAAAACTTGAAACTAGCCCACGTGGGTGCTAGTACATAACCACTCGGAGTCGGCCGGTACCATAAATTTTACATTGAAAGTCCTCCACGTGCGGGGCGCGGTGTGGAGGACAGATGACCGGGGCAGTATGTCAAGTTAAAATTAGGAGGTTCCGGAGAAGAACAAACAAAGTTAAACGGTGACTCGAAACTCAGTTAAGCAAAACGTGTGTATGTGACTTACCCCGGTCAGCGCGCCGTAAAGACTGGGCTAGTCAACATGGCGGTTGAGGCCACGCGCCGGCCACGCCGACGCCTGGGGTCAACTCAGTACTTGATTTAAAACTAAAACACCCACAAACCCTTCACAGCATGCCAGAAAATTTCCATAAAGTATTAAATTAATTTAGAAGCTAAAATAAAGTGTTTATCATATACCTGGGTGTGACGAGGGGGGTGGAGAGAATTACGTAAAACAATAACAAAGATTAGTTAACTTTAAAACTCGCTGTATGACCCTAAAAAAAACACTAGGGAACCTAAAAGAAAAACATTTCTTGGCTTTAATTTATATGTTTTTAGTGTCTCATAAAAACTTCCCAGAGCGCAGCAAGCTACGGTAAGGGGGGGGGGAGCTCTGCGAAGAGCAGGGCCTAGGCCAGCTGTTTTATTTAGCGTGCAGCGAGTAAACACCCCCCGTAGTCCGTCTCACAGGTGGCTCTCCTTCCCGAGCCTGTATGTCACACCTTATGAATAATTTGTTTACTGATTACTGAAAAGAACACACACTGATTACTTTATAAAAAAACACTGCACTGGGGGGCAGAACAGAGTGGTGGTACAAGGGGGGCTCGGGGTGGAAAAGGCCTCCGTCCAGCTGCTGCTGCTCGGGCGGACGTGTGTTAGTGTTTGGGCTAGGTGGGCCAGGAGGTACGACGTCAAGCGACTGGTTTCGTCAGCTCTGCAGCTGAGTTCAAGCGCAGCTTCGCAAGTGGGGTAAGGTCTGTCCGTAAAGGCTGCAGGTGCAGGTGTCCTTGCTTCGTTCTCTGCGCGTGCTGATGTGGCAACAGCGTAAAGTTATCTGTTTGCTCGCCGTCACACTATTCGTCCTAGCCGGTCACCCCTCCCTCCCTCCCCGTCCTGCCGCCAGCAACCCTATCTAGGCGACGATTTCAACAAACAACGCTCTCAGAGCCGCCCGTTAAGCTGTCTCTCTAAGTCCGAGCTGACAATGCTTATAACAGAACTTATTAAGCACTTTTTATATGATACATTATGCACTATTCTCATATTAAATATAAAAGTTGTGTGGTAGTTGCGTGGTCTTTGTGTTTGTCAGGTTGCCGGTCTGTGCTGCTCTCAGTGGTCCACCGTCGTTTAGCAAATTCGAAGCACTTTGCATAAAAAATTGTTTACCTTCCTTGTGGGTGTTTAATAATTCTGTAAAAATACAGCGAATGCCTCACTACTACTACTTTGACATAGAAACTCCTGCACTGTCTGCTTCAGGCGACACTCGCTTCGGCATTTGCGCACGTAGTGATCAGCGATAGCACAATGCTTGGTGAAACGACCAATGTCCCTTGCTTAGCTGGTGTTGGGGTAGTGTTGTGGTGATGTTATTCTTTTCATTTACTTGAAATCATGGCACTTTCTTTTGTATTGAATTGCTGAGCACGTGGCCACATGAACTTAGCCACTTAGTTGGCCCCATCAGTATAGGGCGCATGCAGGTTGCGTTCCGAGATGCCACGGGCCGTTGGTGCGAATACTGCCGATGGGTCTCTGTTGTGTGTTGACGAACAGTCACGATGAATGTGTGGGTGGTTGAGCACATGTTATAGTCTTACGAACATTGATCTTCATCTTGTTTCCATAGTCCACAAGCACAACCTGTCACTGTCTGCCTGCAAACTAACCCTCCTGCCTTTCACTGATTATTAAATACAATCATCCGCAATCAATCTTATTGTGCCACTAATCCTTGTACCCATGTCATTTGCCATAATGGTGAAAAATACTGTACGAAATTAAGTCAAATTTGAGCTGTCATAAAAACATAGTCATTGACAAGACAATAATTACTTACCTGCAAAAAGTTATTTTGTTGAAATTTTCTTTATCCAACCATGCCTTAGATTTTCTTCCAGTTCAGTTGCTGCAGCCAAATGCAAAACAAGCCATTTTCAATAGGTATTATGATTTGGCCACAATGGCAGTACAGCTATTGATAACGCCCCAATCATTCCTGATATTTCATTCCGAATTGTTTTAGATTTACATCACGAAAAACTTGAAAATATCCATTTTAAGTTCATCTGAAGTACTCGCATCATGCATTCCTTTTGGAGATAATCACGAACGCGGCATTAACTAATATGGCGACCGGGATATTTCAGCTGATTACCCTTCCCCCTCTTGCTAAGCTTCCCAACGCCAATATACCAACATTGCGCTACCCTTGTTATTTACACCAACTATATACCATCCATTCTAAGGTTGCAGCTAATTCATGTAAGTGAATGAAAATAAAATGTTTGTACAGCATACATTTCTTTTGAAATATTGGGGAAAATATAAGGTAACTTTACTAGGCACACTCATAATGCGAGGAATCAAAATAAAATTTAAATGCTTTGATTTATTTCGTTAGCCATTATTACTTCTGCTGCAACCTTAGAATGGATAGAGTATAGCAACAAATGTTCGATTCGACCTACCGATGTAAGTCGCTAAAAATATCGGGGTAGCAACAACGATATAAAAGAAAAGCCGGGTTAGTAACTCACACTCACAAAATATATTGTAGACTTTACTAAATAGAACATTTCTTGTTTCATCCAGCATCGTTGCACAGAAAACATTAGCAAAAATACTATCGTATTGAAATGCCAATCAAATTTTATAACCGAACATGATTATAAAACTGCAGAGAATAAATTTCTGTGTTGGTGACACTGTTTTAAAAACCTTGTAATTATTATATATTAATCTATGGTAATGGCTTGTCAATGACTGTGAACAGATGTGATTTTGTGAATGAAACATTTGTTTACGACTGTTTATTAAGGTAATATAATTATTATTAGGCTCGTATGGGCACTGTTAGATCACGTAAATTATATTATATTATTTTTTGCGAGTTGTTTTTAATCTGCTATGCTTCTCTCGTTTTTAAATAATATATTTATAGTTATTACTATTAGGTGCATTTAGACCCTGTTCGATTAAGCGAAGCATTCGGATTTTTTTTTCTTTCTGATCCTCCATGATTTTGACAATTTTTCGTGCAGATCTAAAATACACGATGCATCAGTACAGCAGTTACAAACTTTCAGGTGAGATAAGAGTACACCTAGACGATGGGAAATCACATAGCAATGTATGGTCGGAAACGCTTTCCTGCGATGCAAAAAACCAGAAAGAATGGACACGAACAAGAGGAAAAAAACTTGTTTATTAATATACAGCAAAAATGCTGGGAAGTCGTCGGCTGGGTGATGATGAGCGATGTCTCTTTATGGTCTTTTTTCTTCGTTTTTATTTTGTGTTAAGGCCTATTAAGAATAATTAACATGTTTTCTCCTCGTGTTTGTGTCCTTTCTTTTTTGTGTTTAAGTCGTCACTACCGCACCACTAAACTGACCATGCATTGCTATGTTATTTCCCATCATCTTGCTGTACTCCAGAATGTTTGTAACCACTTTATTGATACATCATGTATAAATTACCATCAGGCCTATTTGGTGGATATGAACCTGTTTGGATCAAGCAAAGCATTCTGACTCATGTTTTTGCTTCTTTCTGATCTTTTCTATTTTTAATTTATGCATCAGTAACTGCAGAAAGGGTATACCTACATGTCCAGTTGAACAAGTTTGTAGGAAATGAGAAAAAAAAGTACTACATTAGGCTTACACCAGTATGGTAATACTAGCATTTGTGATAACAGGGTATTAAAATCAAATAATTGAAATTTTTTTAAAAGGATTTACACAATTTATGTTAACAAACAATATGTATAATCTTACATAAGCTTACTAGTTTTGGGATGTATCCTCTTTCTGCAATAAAAAATTTTATGGTTTTAATTTTGTTGTGGAAGTATAAGGGGATGTGTATTACTTCTTATTTACACCATTTCAAATTATATTGCAATTGAATTACGGCATGCTATACATCATAGAGCTTAAGTTATTGGATAAGGAAATGTCTTATATGACACTGCTATAACACAATGCTGTATGATATACTAGTTGATTGGCCAATCAAATAACTCTCCCCAGGCAACATCTTACACATTTGGAATATGCTGTTCACAATCCTCAAGATAATCTTGCTTCTTCGTCAGAAGGGAACACCAGAGTAGGCTTTTTCAGTCTGCAGTTCAATTTCTCCACAAACAGAATTCATAAGTATGATTTTATGACTTATTATGAGCCCTATACAGCTGGTGCATATGAAGACTGTTGCAGTGTTAGGAAAAAGTTGTTTTAAGAAATACTACTAAGAATATGTTTGGCATCTCTATCTATGAAAGGAAAAGACATTTAAAACTATGTTTCTCTAATTTTGTTTTCTAGACATCATGTTTAGAAACACAGTTTTGTGGCATCTCAAAATTGCTAAAAACTGCATTTTTAGACTACAGTCACACAAAAACACCTACCGGAATGGTAAAACCAAAAAATAGCAGCGCACACTGGACTTTACTACACACTTTCTGTAAATAAAATAGTTGGTTCACTGCTCAAAGTCCCATAGGAAAATGCCGACTACCGAAACAGTGCACACCATATTTGCGATCCTAGCACAAAGGCAAAATAATTATTGACGCATGGGACAGCCTAGCTTTTATCGCTGACCTGTTTCCGTGTCTCAAACACAGCATCTAATGCCTGCTGTATAGGGCTCTTAAGCCATTAATAAGTCACGTCATCACATGCCCTGATATGTGTTGGAAATTGAAGTTGCTGGAAACACAAAACAATTCCTCGTTCTCCTTGGGACATTATTTCCTATTGACCAGTGTGAGTAAGGGCCTAACAGGTTTTCTCACACAAACATGGCCACTATTGTTTCCAGTTAATAATTCTATCTTGAATAACTTTCAAAATTTTGAACTTGTTCTTCTTGATAGATGGTGTGTGTTTGAGTTTGCATTATTGTTGCAATGTGTAGAGTCTATCTGCTTTATGAAGTTTTCTCTTTATAGGGCAGAAGTCCCTATCACAGGGCAAAAATTAGTGGCCCCTCTGGGGAAATTACTGGCTTATTACCATGAATAAGCCTGTTTCAACTAAATCAATTGAGAATCTTTTCTAAGATAGACTGTTATTTATGTTTTGCGCAGGGCAGTTATGAAGAAAAAGTTATGTTCTGAAATGCTTGGTTCTACTTCATTATGTAATGTAGTCATTGAAGAAACTGCATTTCTTTCGTTCATGACTTCCAATATTATGAATGCCAAATGAACTTACACATAACTGCCTGCAATAGTAAGCCTATAGATATGTCCTGCACTGAAATATGTGGTAACAAAACCGTTGCCATGTAACTGAAACACAGACCAAGTATGTTTTTTCTTTTTCATATCTTGAAGTTATTTCTATTAAGAGCGTTCAAGTGGGATAAAAATTTAATTTATATTTATGTAAATAACCTTAGTGTTAGTTTTGTAGACATTACTTGGGAGTACATTTTCCTCTTACAAAAAATTAGCTCAGCCAGTTTTCCCGTTGTGGTATTTCTAAGTAAAGAGAGCAAAAATAAAAAAAAAATTATGAAATGAATAAATTCACGCTGAATCTACATGTTACAGGCTCTCTCTCTCTCTCTCTCTCTCTCTCTCTCTCTCTCTGTATATATATATATATATATATATAATATTATATATATATATATATACACACACATACATATATACCCATACAGCACGATAACGTCGCATAAACATCGTACACCAAAAAGTGTAACGTCCCAGAAACATTGCAAAACGTCACAGTGACGTCCCAGCAACGTTGCAGGGACATGAATTTGTCCGCTTTTTGTGACGTCGCATGGCAACCTCGCTGCGACGTCACAAAGCAACTTTGCTGCGACGTCGCACTGCAACCTCGCTGTGACGTCGCACTGCAACCTCGCTGCGACGTTTCTGGGACGTCACACTTTTTGGTGTGCGACGTTGCTGCAACGTTAATGAGACCTTACCATGCTGTAAGGGAATTCACTTCAAAGAGCTTGGCATTAACATTTTACTTTAAAAATACCTAATTGTAACAGACACTTTGTGTAAGTAATCACTGAGGGAATTAATTATGTTGTATCGCATTGTGATATGTTTAATATACCTTTGAACATGACACGAATGTAGACTGAGACATAACCTCAAAGTGATTCACAGGTGCACATCTTTGTTATCATTAATTTTGAACATATTTTGAAGTAATCCGCAAAATTCTCTTCATCTACGGGCTGGAATACAAGAAAGAAAATTAAATTAATTTGCCTAACTGAAATTATAACCTATGAATATATGTACTTCACAAATATATAAAACAATAGACAAATTAATTCATGTCATGAAGATTTTATATTTTAAATAAATACTTACTACCTACAGTTACACAAATCCTATTAACAGACTAAATTCATAGACTTTCACAACACTACACAATTTCAAATGTATTTACTTGTTTCCCCATGTTCACGAACAAAGACAACCATCACCATGAGTACGTAAGTACTATTTTACTTAACAATCATTCACACGATTTAAATATTTTTAAGACTTTAGAAATTTTTTCAATTACAGTAATTATAAAGAATAAATTTTACGAATAATTATGAGAGCATTTGAAAGAAAGAAATAATAATAACATTGTATAAACTCTCATATGACTAATAACACAAAGGTTTCTCTGCGACGTCGCATGTCCGTCACAAAGACCAGGGTCAGAACTTGGTTGCATGGCAACGTCACTGGGGCGTTACAGTATGACTTCTGTGGAGTGTAACCGAAATGCGTCATTGCGACGTTTCTGTGACCAAGTGTGCTGTATGGGTTTATATATGTATGTATGTATGTATGTATGTATATATATATATACACACACATACATATATACACATAAAAAAATATATATATATATTAAGCCATTGTAAAATATGTTTATACTTGCAAAAAAATTTCGGAAAGTAACAACAAAATTAAAAATTTGTGCATTTTTCTTTTTAAAAATACAAAAAATATTTTGTAATGAATTTTTATACATGAAAAACCTATATAACATAATTGGTCACCGAAACATTGCTACATTGCTACATCATTGCAATGTCACATTTTGGCTACACATTAGACAAGTCATACTGTAATGTCCCGGTGACATTGCTGCAGCCAATTTATGACACTGGCATTTGTGATGGACGCACGTCGCAGAGAAACCTTTATGTTACTTATCATATGAGAGCCTATACACAGTTATTATAATTTATTTATTTCATATTACTTTCATAATTATCCATACAAAAAGTTAGTTTTTAGTAGGCCTGTAAATCGCATGAATTTCTAACGTCAGTAAGAAATTTGAATTATGCGAATTGTTGGCACTTACATACTTGTTGGGGGTTGTCTTTGTTCTATGTGCACAATTTGGCAACACTGTACTTATTAAGTCCCATCTATAATTCCATGTACAAGTGCTATTATGTATGTTACATCAAGTAAACGTAGGATCATGTTTGGACTGCTTGGGTTGTTAACTTGCACCCATAACATGCCGGTCAGAACAGATGTAGTAACATACATGTGAAGTGCAAGAGGGAACTGACCACAGTGCTATGTTGCCGCACTGTGCACATAAAATGTCATTATACAACATTTTGCCACTAACATTTTCATCTTCAATTTTGCCCAGGATAACTGGTGAGCTTATTATGTGTTTGTTTCAGGATGTCATCATATATATTTTCTTTATACAAACTTGAAAGGACATAAATTTTTGCAGTTCGTATTAACAGATGTTTGCAAAAATTTGACAAGCACTATAAATATTTTTCAGGCTGGTTATCTTTAAAATACAAACATTGTACAGCATATTGCTACTAACATTTTTGTCTCCAATGTAGCCCATGAATTGCGTGGTGGGCTTATATTGTGGTTGTTTTTCGACACACTATATTTAGCGAGTTAGCGTGTGTGTACATTTATTTCTTATGTTACAGGGACTATAACCAATGAACCACTGAACGTCTATCTTGAAGTGTGTCAATAGTAACCATGTCGTCAGGAAAGTGATTGACACCAAAAAAGAGACAGATAAGTCAAAAGTTGATGATAGTGTGCAACACCAAAAGCAAACAACAGTGCATCACACCACTTTAGTATAAAAGTCACTCCAATGTTCAAATGTGTCACAAGTGCCTAATTCATCCACTCTATTTTTAAAAATAAGACTTCAGTACCAGCAGACTTTCATAAGCAAAATATGAGTGGAAATATAAAGCCTTTTGCCAAAGTTCCTTTGCCCGGCCATTTAGTGAAAAGTATCTCTGCATATCGTGCAGGTGATCCAGAACCATTTAGATACTACGGTTTAGAGACAGAAACTGATAACAGTAAACCCGTTGTTACTACTGAACAAACAAGTACAGCAGTCACACAAGCTCTTGGAACATGTAACATATCTGCTGAGGGTGTTGTACCCATTTCTGAGCAATCAAAAAGAGAAATGGCTATGGATTTTAATGATGCACTGAATTTTTTAATGCCATCTACTTCCAAGGGTACCAGGCTCACATTTGATGCCAGAAATGAATGTGAATTATATCCTGAGACCACTGTATCAGAAGAGCTGTCAGCTTCAAAGACACAGAAGACTGAAGTAAAAAAAGAACAGGTAAGTTTTTAATGTAAATATTTAAATACAAATATAGTCAGCACATAAACCAAAATCCTTATATTTTAGTAGAGCCGAAACTTCCTTCTCGAAAATGTACATAGAATATTTTTCAAACCCAAGGTCTAGCCAGCCTAAACAAAACAATTCCTGTGCTGTTAATTTCATAGACGGCAAGACACAAAGGATCAACAGATGGTAAACATCACAGATACAGCCAACAACAGCAAAGAATTGTTGCCAACCTAATAGCTAAATATTTACACATTTTTTGTTTAATGTACAAAATTGAAATTTAGTTATATAAATAAAAACATAGCACATGAATTTTTCTTAAAAATATTTTCTCTACTTATTGTAGAGAATTAATATATGACTGCAAAAACTATCACTTAAGTACCAAAAGCAAAAGAACGAAGTTTTGAACTTCGTTCAGAAAAGAAAGAACTTGTTCTTTATATGTTTACAAAAAAATTCATGAACTCAAAGGAACATGTTCGTTGGAAACTGTTCCTTCTGAACGCTGCACTCATGTGTCCACTTTTCACATTCAGTCTGTATAGTACACACTTCTAACAACCAATTGCTCAGCCTGCAATACCACCCTGCCGTTTCACACCATCATTGCCAACTACCTGTCTCCACTTCGCCAATGCCTTACCCTGTTGTCAAATACTTATCTTCTCCCGTGTTCCCACACAGTACAGTCACATATACAAACAGTATTAACATCTTAACATCTACCTCCTGTTCACTAGCACTGAAGAAGTCACATTTTATATACATACGTACAGTCACACCTTACACTTTACATAAAAGCACAGTTCTTAATTTTATTTCAGCCTTCAAGGTCCTAGAGATATTTTGCAAATGAAAAAAAAAAAAATATTTAACTTTAAGAAATTGTAGTATTTTTATGTATAAATCATCCTTTAAAAGTGAAATATGTGTGCTGATGTACCAAATTTAGGTAGCTTCTACTTCCGTATGTCTTTATAATTGTTGCCTCATAAAACACATTTTAATTTTCATGAATAACGAGATAAATTGCACAAAACTATATAGAATCTAGATACCACCAAGTTTTATGCAATATTACAGATGCAAAAAATTCTTTACTTTCTGTTAAAAAAAAATTACTATTTTATATGTTGCTTCAATACAAAATTATGTAACCATGATTGTGTTGTTAATGTTGTGTGTTGTCTCTCATAAAACTTTAGGTAAAGCGTGACGTAGTATTTTTCTATATTTCACTTGGCATTTACTATGTTTAATTTTTTTATGGAGCAGTCTTGGTAGGGCTCATTGCCCCTATGGCCCTCCATTCTGGATCAGCCCTTAAGAGTGTGTGGTAGGTAAATAAACGCGGAAAACATTAATTGATTTCTACGCTTTTTTCAAAGTCAAGATGGATAAAATACTCAATGACAATCCTAGATAATGGTATTTGCCAACTTTACGAGTAAATATTCATCCATAATTACTCATTCATTGTGCCTGATCTCTTACGCCGCAGTTAAATGCACGAGGTTCCGGCATCAGAGATTGTGCCTCAGAAGTTCGTAACACTGGAAACAATTTTGTTTAAAACATTAGTTAAAACTATTGTCTAGGATTGCTATTGTTTAATTTTCTCAAATTAGCTTCAAGAAACCTACAGTTATAGATTAATGCTTTTAGTGTTGAATTATGTACCACGCCCTCTTAAGGTTAAGATCTACAAATTCACCTGGAATGAAAATTTACCTATGCATATGTAAGTATGGGAAAGAAAAACAAAACCTGGCTTTGAGTGAACATGTATAAAAAACTTCTTAGTGCTCTGCAAGTTCATCAAGTGCAATTTTCAATCATTAATTACGTCTTCTAGCAACTAACATGAAACAGCAACTTCAATATGTAAAATTTTATTCTGCACATGTATCATCAATAGTTCAGTTGCAACAGTTCTGAATGCTTTACTGATTCTTGCGTGAAGTACTGCAGTACCATTGACCAGTGTTCAGTACACATTATTATTGACTGATGTGCCCCACAAAAATTGAATCTAAAGAAATGAGCAATATTAGGATAGTGTGGAGGCCACGCAATTGGACCATCATGACCAATTTGTCTCTCAAGGAATTTTTCATTCACGACATCCCCTAAAATTCGAGATCCAATGCGGTGGTGCATAATTGTAGATGGTTGAACTCTTCAATTTATGGTACCAAGACAGTTCAAGCCCATCTAGGTTCTCTGTAATAAGAGAAATTGTTCTATTATCCTAGTGGACAATATACCACACCAAATGTTAATCTTTGAGCTATTACAAATGTGTTGAAAGCTGTGTGGGTTTTTGGAACACCAAATGCAATTGTTATGGCTGTTAAAATTACCGAAAATTAGAGAGGTTGGTTCGTCTGAAAATAAACATTTTTTCTAGTACTTGTTTATTTTTAACAATGGAGAAAAGCACGGAACACACAAATGCACTCAGCAGAGAGTGGTTATTTGACTGTCAACTGTTGGTTGCACCATCAGTGGATATCCACCTTGAGGAAGGTTGCAGATTTGGATTCTGCACATCAGATGACACAGTAGGTCTTTAATGTGTCTTTATCCAGCCTGATTCTTCAAAATGTAAAAAAAAAATCAGAGTGGCAATATTTTTTCTCTAACAATTATCAAGTTTTAATTTCTTGAAATGATGGTTGGACTTTATGGACAACCTTTATTCTAAGTAAATTAATTGTTAAATTAGTTAATTTGCTGAGAAATATTGCTGTATCAGAGGCATCTAACTTTGCATCAGTTACGAATTACCCCAAATATTGTAGAGGCTAATACCGGACAGCTGTATACCAATAACCCAGGCGAGCATGCAAACACCAGCGAACCTAGCGGCCTGACGTGGCAACTACCCGGGAATTTTTTTATCTCCATGTTATGGATATGAGTGCTACAGGGTTAAAAATACGTAATTTTTCACAAGAACTCAGGTTTACACCAGTTTATTTTGTATTCAAGAATAAACACGTTAGAACATTTTGTTTAACATGTTAAAATCTCTGTATTATTTAATATTATTTTGAGTACGTCTGTCAAAAAATTTACACCGTATTCAGGGCATATCTGAATTATCAAGTTTAGGAACACCACAGGATTTCAGCATCGCTTGTTTTTTATATATGTACATGTAAATGTGTAGCTAAAATAAATAGTGAATAGATATGTATTATATTTAACCCCATAAATGGCAAAAATTGTAGCATATAAATGTATTTCCTAAAACACACACTTGCGTAGCATTAATCAAACAAGCAGGCTTACAAATTCTGTACAATTCTGCTAGTGAGGTTTTGAATGTAAATTAGAAATTATGAGACTGTTATTTAGATTACATTTGAAAAAATTATTTTACAATCCACAATTGTGACTTTTCTGTCAGCAAGTGAACTTTTTGATTTATTGAAATATTATCTTTTTACACTTATCCCATGTGATGGACATTTCTAACACACAAAATATGATAAAAATGCAATATTGCACAACCATTCACAACAATCTTTCAATTATGAGCTAGTGTCTTACTATGACAAGATGCTAAATGTCAAATTACAGCACAAACATAGTACAAACTATGCTCACCCATTACTTAATCAAATTCTATTTTATTGGTGGATATAATGTACTGATAGGATAAACATGCATCAAGTTATTTTTTATCAGTTGCATAACTAACTACTTTTAAACTATGAACAAGTTACTTCTTTTTTAAAAGTGAAAGTGTGAAGTAGGTTCAGGGCTCAAGAACCCATTAGACATAGAAATTTTCAGCTCAGTTATCTCTAAGTCTGCAAGTCTTTACGATGCACTTTAGATAAATTAACAAGTAGTTGCTACTTCTGACACCATTTTAAGTTTGTTAGGCCTCAGTAGACTATCTGGCATTTCAGTCTATTCAATACACACACTTGCAACACCACATACTTGGTTTGCAAGATTCATAATTCAAATTAAACTTATTAACATTAAAAATACAGCTGAAATGCTGTTTATTGAATGTTTTTGTTCAAACTTACATAAATTAGATCCTGATACCATAAATTGATTCTGCAAATTTTTGAGACGTAACGATGTGAATGTCAACATCAGCCTTATTCCTCCACCTCCTCCCCGAGCACTTTAAAAAGTGACGTGTATACCTCTTAATAGAGCATGTGTATACGAGATATCAAAAATATTTCCTTCCGTACAAGCCATTGCGTGAATCTAAAACATATTTGGGCACTGGAAAACACAGGGTTTATATTCTCTGTACAGTACCCCCCTTCTGCCTCAGTCAGTAGTACTGAGCCATACCCTGGTTGGCTGCACAGGTAAGAGTCTGTTGTTATTGGCTAATGTTTTCCTGCTATGATGTTTGTGGCTTAGCTATTTTTGTTGAATATTTACTTATTTTTTAATTACGGTAACAAAATGTTTTCCAGTTTAATGTCCTGCTGGCTAAAAGTTATTTCTGTTACTAATTATGAATGCTGATTCTTTGATTTTCCTTTTAATTTTTTCTGTTTCCTGCAACAGTGGAGTAACACTTTCCCCACAGTATTCTGTGGCTATTGTTCAGGTATTTTCTGCTAGCTTAGATTTTTGAACTTCACCCTTGTTTGCATTATTTTTGTGTTCTTTGATGTGCATAGAAAGAAACAATACTACACAAACCAACACAAGTGTAGAGATTTAGCATCTCTAAATTAACAGCTATGACTTGATAGCCAATTTTTTTTGGGGGGGGGGGGGGTGATGAATGATACCTGCATGGATTGGCAGTAGAATGAAAGGGCAGGATACATGGGAGATCCCTAGAAAACCAGCTAATCTGCTTGAAAATTTCCACATGCAAAAATCTACGACCCCCCCCCCCCCCAACCAGGGACCATACCTGAATCACCTAAGTAAGAGACTAGTATCCTTAGTGCTAAGACACTTATCTCCTCCATTTCCTAAACAAATCACAGAAAAAATGTTTTTTTTTTTTTTTAAATCCTGCACTGTAGCAATAGCCTAGATCCATTTAGCACTGCACCCCTTCCCTCCAATATCTTTCAGATATGGTTATTTATATTCCTACAGGTTTTTAAAAAAAAGTTATATTTGCTGAGACACTGCACCTGTGTAACAATCACCAACTAAAACTAATACAGAACATACAGTTTTTAATGACAGTAATATCTAATTTACCTACCTGAATAACAAACATATTCATTGTATTACACTTATGCAACACTTTATTTTGCAATATTTTCTTCTCCAGGAGTTAAGTACATAGCCTACGTGAGATAAATGTTAATGTAAACATGGCTAGTTAAGTTATGAATACGAAACAAAATTTTTTAAAAATACATATTGCAATAGGTATACAACCAACAGGACTGGAAAAATAAAACTTGCAATATCTTGCTGTAAAGTATCTTTACTAAGCAACAAATAAATACAGCAGTATGAGCAAGTACACATTTTCAGTGTATTATTCTCAAACCATAGTTACGTATAAAAAAATCAGATTTAAAATGCTAAATAGCGGATACAGCCAGTACCTACGTTAAAAATTAATACACTGCAATACTAACATACTGTATTTATAAAACTGAAGATCGTAATGTACACGGTAAGATATTAACACAATATTATTGCAAAAATTTTCTGACAACTCCTGAACTTAATTTTTTTAAACTAGATACTGACAAAACTGAGTGATGTTATTCTACACCAGAAGAACGTTGATAACTGAATGTTTCTAATGATTCCGAAAGTATAACTGTCTATAATTTCCTCGCCCCTAACTGGAATTACTATTTAACAAAACATAACACCAAACTAAATTCCTAGGGCTATATTATTGTTAACACGTACCTTGGGTGAGAACGGGATAGCAAACTACGCTGTTGATGTGGAGAAGGGCGCCAGCAATACTCCCCAGGTACTGCACTTCGAGACTCTTAGACCTCAGGGTATGGTTTGTTCGGTGTGTTCGGTATCCCACCCGACGCGTTGATGTGAGTGATTG
This sequence comes from Medauroidea extradentata, assembly GCA_003012365.1. Taxonomy (NCBI): domain Eukaryota; kingdom Metazoa; phylum Arthropoda; class Insecta; order Phasmatodea; family Phasmatidae; genus Medauroidea; species Medauroidea extradentata. The sequence goes on along the minus strand of PNEQ01088285.1, from coordinate 47,432 downwards.
AGTGGTGAAAGCACGTGAATGGATTAACACATATGACACTGACTATACAGGGACTGCACACTTACTGGATGTTGGCCCCCAGTACGCCTGATAACTTACGTTGCTTATACTGGCAATATTAGGTGTCTAGAAATGAGGTAAACAGTATTTCACTTACAGATGATTTATTACGCTTATTACGCTTACGTTACACAGTGCCAACATAAGGTCTGGATTACGCACGCAGCGAGGTAAACATAGAGATGCGTCACTTGCAGTAACAATAACCCTAAAGCACACAATAGTGCACGTGATAGTGAACTTTGCGTAGTGACTACGACCGGCTGGTATACCGCACGTGGTTGGTGAGTGATCAGTGTGGAGCTGGTGTACGAAAGGTGAGTCTACGACACCAGAAGGTGCACCTCCTTAGGCAGCGAGGGGCTGGCGGCCAATATGATGGACCGTCAGGTTCGCTTAGAAGCTGGCGTAGAGAGTTGAGTTGCGGTGAGCACGTACCTAACTAACGTGTCACAAGGCAGCCGTTCCTGTGCAGGTTGTAGTGTGGTAGGGCTCTACAAGTGATGTTAGCGGTACAGTGCGAAAACGGTGGCAAGCTATGCTAGGCGGGAGGTGGGATGAATGGCACGTAACATGCTGCACACAGAGTGATGCTCTCAACAAGATGAATTGCGTGAGTGCATGATAATGAAATGAATGTACAACGTACTGCTCACATGTATGCTGAACACAATCGCGGCGTAATAACCTGCACGTGGTCGGTCACAAAAACATGACTTACGCCCTTAAATTTTACACAAATACAAAATAACCCTAGCAACGCGTGTGCAAAATTATGCTGAATAAAACAATACCAAAACGAACCTCGTATGTTGGAGGATTAGTGCCGATGGCTTCCGATACAAAAGTCCCTAACCACGTGGCAGTGGTGATGCCAACGCTGTGTTTAAGTTAAAAATACCAAAAATGGTCACAATTATTAGGTTAAGCGGATGCACAATGCAATGGGGAATATCTGGTAACGTGTGCTAAGCAAAGGTGAACCGGTATACTAACAAGACTATGGGAAACTAACAATCAGTGAAACAAAAGACGATGAGCACACGGACCGGCGTCTTACCTCTCCAGAAGACGATGACGAACTGCCACGAGGAAGGCAGCCGGCTAAGGGCTCCTTGCCTCGCTACGGGGTTTACACACTTCCGGTACCTCATGCGTGTGAAATATTAATATTAATATTTTATGAAAATGGCACACACTAAATTACATAATAAATGGCGTTAAATATTTTGCTGATATTGAATGATGCATTTCTAAATGTCTGCTGAAAACAGGATAGTAAACATAGCGAACGTGGTAACCCTTGATGGCCTTCGGCACACACTGTACACTGCTGTTTGATACTCAATACACTTCGCACTGAATGATTTGGCATGCATACACACTGTGGGGTTGCGGGATGATTATGGGAGAGTCTGAGAATACTTTTGGGTGGGTGGAAAAGGACACACTCGTGTCGTTATGGGCTTAACCCATACGCTGGCCCTGCGGCCGGCGTCATTGTCTTACAATTGGGATGCCCTGACCAACCATACTGATTTCTCTTTTCTATGGTGTCTCAATATTACTCCTTATAAATGCTGTGATAATTGATTTTTTTTATCTGGCTGATACTCTTCACATATTTTTTTATATTAAAAGTTGTATGTAGCTACTTTTGAACAGTATGTCAATGAAACTAGCAATAATGTGATGGTGTGTTATGTAGGTAGCAAATAGATATGGACACAAAAAATTTAATAATATTAATGAAGGACATTCAAAGCTGTTTAAACAGTTGTGCTGACAACTGACTATCATGAAAACTGAAACAGAGATCAATTGGAAAAAAATGTGACCAACGAAAAGTTATAACCTGGGCAATAATTTAGAGACTTCCTGTTGCATTGAAATCAGCCACTTGGGCCAATACATTCACGCAAACTGATCGAAATTATGAGATGTCATAAGAACACAAAAAAAACTTTTGAAAAACATACATAGTACTTAAAAAAATTATAAATAATTTCTAGAAATTTTCCAAAATATATTACATTCCCACCCATCCAGAGCAAGCTATCAATCACTAACATATTGGACATATGAATTATGTGAATTAATAAACAACACAGTACCTAACACTATACAAAGCTGCAGTTACATAATACAATAAACGTAACACATTCAGTATATACAGCTTTTATGAAAACGTAAAAGCTCTCAAATGCATTACTTTTTCTTAGTTGCGTCCAGTCAAGAGAAAAATTGTAAATCCTGTTTGTTGATATAAAGCACTGTCCTCTATTCATACTGCTGACAAGCTCTTAACATCTCCCTTTCTTTTCTTTTCTTTTTTTTGCATTAGTCTTCCCATCACTTTGGTTTTCTAATGGTGTCTCTGTTGCGAAGCACACACGAGAACTTCATGTTGCTTGACTTCTGTTGCACATCCCAGCCTTTCCATCTCTCCTCCAGTGAGAGTGATGGTCCCTATGACGCCTCACTTGTGATCTTGTGGTCTCAAAACCTGCTAGCACTGCACCTGTTGATACTGGTTTTGCTGGAGTTGATGGAGTCTCTTGTGCTGAGAAAAAGGGTGGCGATAGTAGTGTTGCTGTTGACGGTACTCCCTCTTGTGTCGACGCTGATGGTGTCGTGTAGGTCTCTGATGCTTTTGATGGAACCGTTCTTGCTGATCTGATCATTGTGCGATGTCGTCTGTAGGTCTGGTCCTCTATCTGCACTCCATTTGATGTGTTTGACCTTTAAGCTTTTATAACACCTGGTGTACACACCATCCCGGCTCTCCCGATTCCTTGCACCATAACCGTTTGCCCTGGGTGTAAACTTGGAAGCATATGCGTCTTCATTTCATACACTTTCTTATATGCAGCCTTGTTCTGTCTGAGTTTGGTGTAGACTGCTGTTGGTACTTTCTGTTTGAGCTGCCTGTCATCTATGGGGAGGAGTGTTCTCAGGCGCCTGGCTATGCATCGTTGTGCGGGACTCGTTTTTATACCTTGGGTTGGTGTGTTGCGCCATTCCAGGATAGACATGAAGGGATCTGTCTTTGCCAACTTGTATTTCTTCAGCATTGTTTTGGCTATTTTTACTGTGGTTTCTGCCTTACCATTGCCTTGTGGGTGAAGTGGAGCGAATGTGATGTGTTTGAAATGACAAGTTGTTGCAAAGTTTGTGAACTCCTTACTTGAAAATGGTGGTCCATTGTCTGTCACTACTAGTTCTGGAATGCCATATCAACTGAAATGGCTTTTAAGTTTTCTCAATTACTTTACAGGCTCTGTGATCAGTAGCCTTATCCAGCTCCCAGAAATCTGAGTAATAGTCTACCACTACCAAGTATTGTTGGCCACCAAGCTCAAACATGGTCTTGATGGAACTGTGTGTTCCTGAAGAGGAAGCTGTTGTTGGCTTGGCTGGTACGTCAGACATTCCATGCAGGTCTCAATGTGCTCTTTAATATCCTTCTTCAGATAAGCCAGCATACAGTTTCTCGTGCTCGTCTTAATGTTGCTTCTGTACCTATGTGACTTGCATGTAACTCGCACAACATTTCTTTGTGTTTCTCTGTTGGCACCACTACACGCATAGCTCTGTATACCACTGCCTTATGGTAGCTCAGCTCATCCTTGCAATGGCAGAATTGTCGTATGTTGGGGGGAATGTCACTTTTCTCCACTGGCCATCCTGTTTGTATCACTGTTATCAGATCCTGTAGCATTGCGTCACGTGCTGTTGCATCTGCTATTTCTTGAAGTGTCGTTAGCATCATGTTCGTGACTGGCTCAATGCTTTCTAGCCTCAGAATGTATTGCTGCATCTGTTTGCTGTAGTCTGGGTGCCCTACTTAAATGATCAGCTAGTACTTGTTCTTTGCCTTGTATGTACACTATTTCTAATGTGTACCTTTGTAGTGCTAAACATATGCTTTGAAGTTTTGGAGGTGCTTATGCAATTGGTTTTCTGAAAATTGTCACTAGTGGTTTGTGATCCGTGTGTACCACTATTGTGTCTGTCCTGCCCCCAATGTACGAGTGGAACATTTTGCATGCAAAATAGATGGCCATGGCTTCCTTGACTATCTGAGCGTAGTTCCATTCTGTTTGGTTGAGGCTCCTCGATGCATATGCTACTGGCTTTCCATTCTGCAGTAGCACTGACCCCAACCCATACTTGCTTGCATCATACTGTATCAGTATAGGCATTTCACGATATAATACTGTGGAACTGGTGCTGATGTTGCTAGCTTCTTGATTTCTGCCAGTGCTCGTTCTTGATTGTCTCCCCAGTGTCACAGAACATCCTTGTGTGTCAGCTGTCTGATGGGTTCACATACTGTAACTAGATGTGGTAAAAACTTTGTTAATTAGTTTACAAATCCTAAGAGGGTACGTACCTCCTGCTGATCTCGAGGGGCTGGCATGTTTTGAATCACTTGTACCTTCTCAGCGTCTGGCTTCAGTCTTTTACTGGTCACATAATGTCCAATGTATTTCAGCTCTGTCTTCCACAGGCGTCGTTTTGTCGGGTTAAATTTTATATTTTTGTCTCTGGCTCGCTCAAACAATCGTACCATATTTTCATCATGATTTCTGTTTGCCCTTGCCCATACACTAAGATGTCATCTGCAACTATCACAACTCGTGATAGATCTCCTAATGCCTCCTGCAGCTTTCTCTGAAAAATTTCCAGAGCACTGCATATACCGAATGGTAACTGCAGCCATCGGTACCGTCCAAATGGCGTGTTGAACGCTGTGAGCTTGCTGCTGTCTTCTGTGAGTTTAATCTGCCAGTAGCCATTCTTGGTGTCTAGCATACTAAAAACTTTGGCTTTCGTAAGTTCCGACAGAATCTGATGTAGCATCAATACTGGATAATGTGCCCGCTTAATTACCTCATTTAGATTTCATGGATCTAAACAAATGCGTAGTTTGGCTTGTCCTGCTGTGTTGTTCCTTTGTACGATCACCATGCTGCTGACCCAATCTGTTGGTTCCGTCACTTGGGTTATGACCTGCTGCTGTTCAAGTTGTTGTAAATATATCTTCAACTCTTTCTTACGTGGTATCGGTACACGATGTGGTGGGTCTTGCTGTGGTTTGGTTTCATCTTTCACAGCCAACTGTACTTCTCCTGGTATTTGCTCTAGGCCTTGTAGCGTGTCCCTGAACACTTGTCTGATGTCATTTTCTGTTACTTTCCTGGTATTAACAGTATTTGCTGCTCATTCAAACTGTGCACATATCCATCTACCGAGCACAGCTTTGCCTTGACCTGAATTAGTCCCAGCTGTGTGCTGGCAGTTGCTTCTATGACTGGTGTGCGGTCTAAGTCTACTATCTGGAAAGTGAGATTATGTACACGCCCTCCACGTGTGCACCACAGTGTTTTTTGTTCTAATGGGAAAATCTGGGTATTTGCATAACACTTGAGCACTGTGATTATATCGACTAATGTTGGGGTTGCTTTACCACTGATACTTTGGAGATCTCGAATGCTCACAACATTGCATGTAGCACCACTATCTATTTGGCAGACCACTGCTTTTGGGAAATGTAATGTGGTACATAACTTTTGTCGATTCCCTTTGTAAGCATCTGTACTCAGCTTGTTCACAATACCACTTAGGCCTAGGCCTACTTCATTTATGGTGTACATGTTTCATTTTCCTCGTATTGCTCCACATTAACCTGATCTTGTAGGAAGTGTATCAGTTTTTTTCCTCTGCACATTTCATTTGTCTCGTGCGACACACTGTGGCAAATGGCCTAGTTTCTTGCAGTGGTTGCACTCCTTGCCTGTTGCCGGACAAAACTGTTTACCTCGTTGGTGATTTCTTCCACAGTAAAAGCAGCCTTGCAACTGATTACCTTTAGCTGGTTGTCCACTTTCTTGCACAGTTCTTGCTTTGCTGTGTCGTGATGTTTTCAGCGGCATGTACCTTGCTTATTGCACTATGTGTATCACATTGTTTTGTTTATGTTGGTCTTGGCTTTCTGAACTTGTTTTCTTGTGATTTCATGCGCATGCGCCACGTTAAATGCAGTTTCCAAAATCAAGTTCTTATCAGACAACAACTTTTTCCTAAGGCTGTTACTCTGCACTACTAGCACAAGTCAATCTCTTATAAGTTTGTATAGCAATCTGCCGAACTCACATGTCGCAGCTCGAGTTTTCAGTTTCTCTACATATTCTGATACTGATTGAGTTTGTACTGTCAACCCAAATATGAAGCGCTCATAAATGACATTGGTCTCTAGTTTGAACACCTTATCCTGTCTCATTATTATTTTCTTTACCGTGTTGGTTTCTTCATCTTTGAGGTTAAGGCTCTGAAATGTTTTCACTCCTTCGACTCCTTACAATGTCCGAAACGTTGCCACTTGTACTGTATCTTGTAGTTTGTCTATTCCTGTCCCGAGTGCATAATCTTGGTATTGCCTGTTAAAAATGCTCTTATTTTCTGCATGTTTCCTTCCTTCAACAATGGTGGTGGACATGGCAATGTAAAACTATGAGCCATGTTGGCGCACACTTAAAAATCGCCATTTCCCGCCCCGTTTGTGTGTTCATCTGGTACTTCTTTGTGTTGGCCGTGTCACATCACTTTGCGATCGCATGTTGCAGTTTATTTTATTCCATACATCGCCATGTTACCGCACGTTTGTAAATAATTTGGTACCCAAAAGGCAAGCACTGCTGCCACCATGTTTGTTGATATAAAGCACTGTCGTCTATTCACACTGCTGCAAATATCTGTAACACTAACAAATTCCACTTGTTAAAATATTACATTAATTGCTCCAAAAACTCCAACAATAGCCTACCTCTTTCCAATATGTATTCAGTAGAACATGTGGCTAGTTGTTCAACAAATCTCCATTGAATACGCGTGATCTAAGGAACTCACATAATGGAAACGCACTACAATATATATCCCATAACAATACATAAATTTACAATGTGACATACCACTTCAATAACTGCCTATCCATACAAACAAAACGCAAACACTTACCCTGCCATACACATTTAAGGCAGCCGCCTACCTCACGCTTCAAATGTGTTGCAGTGTGTGTGTTCGTGAACAGGGATTTTTCTACGAAACTATTCCATGCGTGCCTGTTGTGCCAACGTACGAAAAGAAAACGTACTTCAGGCAAGGTCGAAACCCCTTTGTCAAGACGCTATGCTCATTAAAAACACAGTTTCTAAGCCCTATAACACTGCTAAAAAGGGCCTTTTCAGACTTCCGTACTTCAAAATGTACTAACTTCATGTATGTGAAACTCAGAGTGTGATGTGCACAGAACTATGATACAGACTTTCAACCAATAAAATTTTATGGTCACGACTTGATCCACAGTTGGGCGGGAACCTTGCACTCTATTTCAGAGTTTGGCTGAAAGCGATGCTGTATTTTATGCACGTTTCAAGGTTATCCTTATGCCTCCATCATTTCTGAGCCTCTAAAGCGCAGGTAAGCAATGCCCTTAAGGTAACTGTACAAGACCTCAACCACCAAAGATAATTTAAGTACAAATAATTTTTAGTAATCAAATTAATGAATATACTGGATAAAATGTTAAATGTTTTTATTTGTATGCCAATATGTAGGTATATATCATCTAGCCCAACTAGGTTTTTTAAAATGATTTAAATTGTCCTGAATATCCTGTATTTTTGAGTAGCATGTTGTGAGGTGCACTGGCTGTATCCACCCGAAGTTTGTCCTGTATGCTGTCATTTTAGCATTGTTGAGGCAGGTAGTAGGTGTGTTATCTGGTGTTTCTTTGTCTTTCTTTTTGATTAAAGTTTAACAATTTAATATCTGGTAGTGTTTGTTTGACCTGTAGTATTGTTAAATTAATTTGGGACACTTCAAAATATGTACCTATTTAAATCAGGTGTTGTAACTGCAACAATGCCTAGTGATTATTGTTATTGTGGTGGTAATATTCTTTTATTTGATTATTGTCTTCTTTCTTTGAAAGAAAATTCAAATATTTGTAAAGTATAATATGTTTGTACTGTTGAACAATGTTTGGGGCGTTTTTGGAAGATAGGGACAGATAAATGGCAAACTTAAACTGGTGCCAGGATACATTCATAGGAACTATTTGTTTAGTGAAAACCTGGATATTTGAATATTGAATTTAACTGCATAAGTTTACATAATATTTTTCAACATTTAAAGATAACATTGTAATTTTCACACATCTGTAATTTATTATGTTATATTCTTTTATATTATAAGAAGTTTGTTTTGAGTGTGTGTTTTTGAATACGGCCGCCAAGAGGCGCAGTAGGGGAAAAGCTTGACGGAAGTGGAGTGAAAGAGTAACGGGCGAGCGAGGCAGATGTTTGGTTTGAGATGCCGGGAATGTGGTTATATTGTGAGTGGAATAATAGACAAATAAAACAAGTGTATAATGGTCGGTGGTTTTATTTATGTCTTGCGAACCCACGGACATTAATTACCCTGATATGAGAGAATCTTCATGTTCCACATGTCGGAGCAAATATAGGGATTAGATAGCTATGTTGACCCATCACAAAGTAGATTACACAGGCTAGGAGAATGTGTTAATTTAATTTTCTGGTCTTTGTATACCATTAAAACAATATTTTTTAAGCCATATTGTTATGACTTTGTCTGACCTAAGTGCTGGGGTTATTTCATGTTCCGTCATTAACCACTTTTAAATAAACTTTACATCCAAATAAACTTTATATCTGTTTGAACCAATGTCGGATCCTGATTGTTGCACAACACAACTAAACAACTGCTGATATTCCAAAAAAAATGAAATTGCATGCCATAAAACATGTTTCCCCATTTTAATTGTTATTTGCCAGGAAAGCCAACAGTGTGCACCAAATGCAGACTTCATAGATAATAGCACACCATCAATACAATCAAAATGTTAACAAGTGACAATGGTATCAACCTAAATCAAATATTGTACAAGGACAATATAGGAAAGTCAGAAGAAAATAAGAGATGTATTATTTAACTCCAGTTCACACCGATATGAGCGCTGTTCCTGCTGCAGTAGCACATTGTTCTATGGGTAGTTTTAGTTTTATATTTTACTATTTACATCTAATCATGATTTTAGAATATACACAGTTATGTTATTTAAGTTGCTGATTCAATGAGTTAAAATTTAAAATATTTATAAACATTTTATAATACTATTAGCCAAAGAGAAATTTAGTCCGTAAACGTATAACCACCATAGAAAATAGAGCTATAAGAATGTGAATATTACTAGTGTTTCCATTTCACGCCACTTTAACAATGCTAAGAAACTTTACTTTCTCATATCCTCCTTTTACAATATTTGCCTTACAGTCAATTGTTCAAGGGATGAGAAACAGTCGAAGCCAGTATAGTTACCTAAACATAAAAATTAACAATGCACTGACAAAATACATAATAAAAGAACTAGACTTATGCAGCTCTTTTGTTACATTACCAGATTGAACGCTGACACATAGCAGCTGAAGATAGGAAATTGTGTAGTTAGCTGGGGTGGGGGTAACTATTTTTTTTAACAAAAAATATTGGTATAGGACACTGCATGTTATGGGCTGCAATATGGCACTATCCAATTTGGTAACACATAGAGATAGGCTGTCAGCACTTGGCATTGACACACAATACACATACCATACATAGATTACATGCCTTCTAAGAGTGTGAAACTCTTTTAATTTTTCTACTCTCCTTATGCTGTAAAAGCCTTACACACTCATCATTTGCATACTTCACAAAATAGTTTATCATTACATTGAAAAACTTACTAACAAAAAAATATAAGCAGGAATCACATACTTCCAATGCATCAGGCTTCTTGACTACAGAAATCATCCTGGTTTTTACATTTCATATAGAGCAGTTCAACAAATTAAAATTTTTCTTGAAGACATTTACTATGACAAATGTTGGCCATCGCTGCTGGAGTATACCACACTAACGTTGTCATACGTTTCACAGACAAATGAATATCTTGTGCACTGCACAATTACTCATTAGCTGACACCTTGCTCTGGCATTCAACGTGTTGTATTGTACTGCAAACCCACCCTGTGACAACATCTGCCGTTGTCTTGGGCAAGACCTGCAGCACTGAGAGTTGGACTACTGTCAACCTCAGTACAGTTTGCTTCCGGATTACTCTTGGTCACTTTTACTGTCCTTGCGTCTCAGCAAGCTGTAAACACAAGAAAAATAAATTTTACCTACTCTGTGCATTTAAATCAGTCAGTAAATTAGTTTCCCAACATATATGAGAAAATTATACTTTAGAGCCCCCAGGGTCGTAGCAAGGATTTGTGTTTAAGAGGAGATCAGCCATCCCCTTGGAAAATTTTAGTTTCAAGGTGCAATATTGTGCTGTTTAAGCAGTTTTCGTAAGGGAAGGAGTCTGGACCCCATGGACCCACCCCTTTTATTCTTGCTTCGTCTCTGATGGCACATATTTTAGTACAGTTATCACATTTTTGTAAATTATAACCAATTGAAACATAAATAATAATAATTACAAGCCATCGCCAAGAGTATACAATAATGAACATATTTATTTACATAAATATTTATTTTTATACTTATTATTTTCAGTTACTCCTTACCACAAGTAAAAGAACACAATCTTCAGTGTGAGAAGTTATAACCAAATAATTAGACTAAACTATTAAATTATTCTCTACAGTAAAATGTGTAAAAATGGGAGTTAGAAATGCGTGAACTATCCAATGGGGAAAAAAAATTGTTAACTCGCACAGACAGATAGCCTAACACTGTTCTCAAAGCCTTTGAGTTCACTTTGTATACATGCATAATCTTCCACCATATGATATTGGTTCAATTCCTGACAAGGTCAAACTGGATGACAGGATGTGGAAATTGTGCAGGACAATGTCATTGACTGGCTAGTTTTCTTGGGAATCTCCCATTTCTTCCATTTTTACATATTGCCACTGCCATCCCACATCAATTAACCTTTATCAACTCTCAAGACCACAGCTGTTAAGAGCTACCTAAATATATTCCCTTACTCACTCCATGGCATGCTAGAACTGTTGTGTTTGGATTCTCTAGAAAAAGTAGCTGATTCTACCATTAAACATTTTTTTATTTTCTGTACCTTTCATTACCTGTTTGCATATGTGATTAACTTACACTTATTAACATACATAATGAAACACTATATGTGTAAAATTTCCGTTTTGTTGGAATAAAGTTAAATAACATGTACCATTTTGTGAGACATAAAGATATAACAGTCGTAAGCTTGGCTTTAGTTGTTATTGTTTTGGTGCAGTTAGCACCAAACTTCAGTGGTGTGATGTTTCTATGGCGGTTTGTACACACACAATTGTTCGTGTCATGATTTACAATACAGGAGTGTGTTGTACGTGATTGTCGTGTTGATATTGCTGTCCATTTCAACAGGTTACGGGCCCAGAACGTTTTCCTCGTGCTATTATGTTCAAAGTGTTGCGAAAATTGTCGCGATTATAAACGTATGTCGTCCGGCAGTAAGAAGTGGCTGCGCAGTTTGATAGTGAATACCGGAGAAACATTCCATGCCTAAACCCCAAAAACTATTATGCGTGAAAAATAATAGCTCCAGCAGAACTGATTCAACAAAATTGTTGGAATGCTATTGAGCTTGGATTTAATTTGCCACTAAATCCCGATCAAGAAAGGGTAAATAGAAAAGCGCTATCCTTTCTGTACAACAATAAGTCCAATACATATTTAAATGACATATAGTGTGTGTTAGCGACTGATGCTTGGGAGAAATTGCCTGACATTCACATAAAAGTAAGTTTCCTTCAGGGATTGCGGTCGTTGAAAAATTTATTTCTAATTTCCAAGAACAAAGGGGAAGAGCTACACGAGTTTGTTGCGCACCTTCAAACTCAGTGTCAGAAGGTCAAGTCGGCTGGATGGAATTTCACAGAAAAACAGATTGCAGGTCTCATACTCCTTGGACTACCATGGGATGGATACAGGATGTTAGTGGAAGAATTGGGAAAGGAACCCCATCTTTCCGTTAGGTCAGCGAAGGCAAGACTGCTGGAAGAAGGCAACAAAGACAGAGATGAAAGTGAGGTTATGGCGCTCATGATAAAGAGAAGTGACCAACAGCCGAAGAGTTAGCAGCCCAGCAGTCGTGGCAGAGGAAGACGAATACAAAGCTACGAGAAAGGTGAAAGGATGAGCAGCCACATAGAGAAGATGCAACGAGAGCCTGACAAGTCGGAAAATTGTGCAGATAGGAAGTGGTACAAACGTAATGAATGGGGTCACATTGCAAAATTTTGTGTAAAGGACAAATGTTTCCACACATACACATGAAAGAAAGAAAATACTGTATTTGTCGGCATATAGGACGACCCCGCATATAAGACGAGTAATGGTTTTGAAGGTACAAAATCTTGAAAAAAAAAGTGAATTACTAATTTTGAATTTCCCGATAGAAAAATATTTTTTCCTATGCCAGAAACATTAAAAATTTTGTTTAAATATTTTCATTGCATTTATTACCGGCATATAAACATCATAGTAGACACATAAATGAATAACATTGGCTACTACTGCTCTCAGCGCGCCCAAGAGCCAAGAAATGCACGGCGGCGGCCGGTGATATCTCCATTTGCCGGCAGGTGTGCGCGACTTGGCAACGCCGGCCTGAGGCACCCTGCGCACTACATGGCAACGCCGGGCAACAACAGCTGCTTGCAAGGTCATAGCATTCCTGTGCGCTGTTGTCCGCCAGCCTAGCAGTACACGTGAAAGTATGGTACGTTCCCTAGATCCTCGTTTTTTCCGCCCGAGAGTCTTGTGCTTGCGAGACAAAGGATGAAAGTATACGGACCTAGATCCTTGTTTTCTCCGCCCGAGAGTTGTAGGCTGGCGAGACAAAGTATCTCGTCGCACGCTCACATCGATCGCCGCTTTGCTGCGAGGAAGTGTCCTTTATTATGAATGACGGTCATCAAAATCTTGTACAGTAAATTTTATTTAAATAAACGGGGCACTCATTTTCATTTGTGACGAAAAACGCAATTCCTTGAAACATCATACAACTCCACAGCTTACAGCTTAGCTTTCAAACGATTTTTCTCTACCAAAAATTTTTGCACCCTCTAATAAGACAAGTATCAATTTTTGAGGGCCAAAAATATGTAAAAATTGTCGTCTTATATGCCGGCAAATACGGTACGCGATATGGACATATGTCCAGAAACGCTAAATTACCATGGTAGAGCTCAATTCCTTACATCTCGTTAAATGTCATCGTAAATAACACCTCGTACAGAAAATGTTCCAAATACCCAATGGATTGGTTCTTTACAATGTACTTTAATTCCTAGGTTCACCGCCATATGGGCCACTTGAAGGAAGGTAATCTGGACTGCATTGCTTGTGTTGACATGCCACGCATTGCTGTACAGTTGTAGCACTAAGCACATTGCATCACTTGCTTAGTGCGCATCACGTACAGTTCTTGTTTTGCAGGCAGTGCAATGTTTACAAATGCGGGTTGGCAGATGCCTATTTGATGTACAGATTAGCATAGAATAGCAGTGGCGCAGTATGTTGAACCCGTGGATCGTAGGCTCACAGCTAACACCAGGCCGTTGAATATGCGCCGAGTGTAACCACGCACCCAGAAGCAATCCTACACTCCTTAAAAACACTCAAGAACTCACTTATATCTCGACACTGGGACGAGGAAATACGCTAGCTACACGGAAACAAGCCAGGAGGGAGATATCAATCAATTTATATTTAAGATCTCAATACATACAAGTTAATCCAATGCACAATAAGTTCATTAATCACATGTAAGTGAAGATGTCCGTCATTCAACTTCTCTATTACCATACAGACTTACGATGAATAAATTCGGAAACGTGAAACAAACAATGTTGTGGCTGCCAAACAACATGCACCACTATTATCCGATATGTAGTTAAACGGGGCCCCAGCTGTAGCCAGCCCGCGGCCGCGAAAGCACGTCCAAGAACACATACGACCGAAACGAAAGGAAGGAACACAAATCAATGCAGAAAGATGAAACCGAAAATTAAAGAACAACTAAAAAACTTACCAAACGTACGTCGATAAATTGCCTACAGGGTTGCGGACTGTCACAACTGCCCGCGAGCAGGACCGGGAAGAGACTGATTCGCTCGTCGCCCAGAGAGGCCGGCAGAGCTGTGGTCACGGAAGTAGGGGAAGGGGCAAGGGAAGGGAGGACACGAGTGGAGCCGAAGATTGCCGAGACCGGCCGAACACGTCGAAGCGGGACGGAGAAGAGTCACAGACATCAGATGAGACCCCACAGGTCTAATTTAACCACACACTTCTAGGGTATCACTGCATTCACAAGTCGTTGGCCGTAATAATACATTTCAGACAAGGAGTGGGCTACTCCTAGTTCAATGTTTGTATCGAGACAGATTTTTACAATGAAAGTGCCCCAATAGGAAGACGTTTGAAGCAATTGATCTGTGTCTTAGGGACCATGGAACATTCCAGCCTATTACTCGCGACTGGGGATGACCTAAAACGACGAGGACACCTTCAAGAATTCAAATGTACTCATTTTGATTTGATCCTGGATAAGACTCCCTACATCAATTACTTGCTAAGCTTTTTTGAATTGTCTGATGCAAAGGAAGGTCCTTTCCGGTGGAAGTCAACAAGGATGATGGGACAAGTGCAAGGCGTGAAACTATTGACAAACTTCTGTACCGAAAGGCAATTGGCAGCCTTTTGCACTTATCACAGACAAGGCCAGACATCAGTTTTGCTGTTTGCAGAGCCAGTCAGAGAAGCCAGGAGCCAACAAACACGGACTGGCAGGATGTTAACCACATTCTTCGATACCTGAAGCAAACTAGAGACTGGAAGTTAACGTATGGCAAGTGTCGTGACGTTGCAAGTTTCTTCTGTGATGCTGATCTGGCAAACGACAAAATGGATAGAAAGTCCATTACCGGTGTGGTAGCAACTTTAGGTGAAGGGCAGGTCATCTGGATCTCCAGGAAGCAAGCCTGCGTAGCTGACTCTACAGCTGTGGTGGAATACTATGTTGTTTATGAGGCTACAAAGAAGGCAAGGTGGCTGTCACAACTGATGGCCGAGTTAACTCATGATGAATTTTCACATATTCCTTCCATCGTTTTTTCAGACAATGAGACAGCGATCTCAATACGCAAGATGTGGGAGGTGTCCAAGAGAACAAAACATATTGACATAAAGTATTACTTTGTGAAGGATATGCTACAAAAGGGGAAGATAAATGTTAAACACATTCCAGGGAAGGAGAACCCCTGCTTACAAAGGCTTTAAACGGTGCTCGAATAAAATATCTCTCAAGAAAACTGAATCTTGTGTGTATATAAAAAGGGGAAAAAAATTGTCACTTGAGTTTGGTGTAAATTTGTCTAGAGCCATTTTAAATTATTTTGAGTTTGGTGTAAATTTGTCTAGAGCCATTTTAAATTATTATGTTTTGACACTCAGTATTTTTTCATGTGTTATCGTTTTGTTTTGTGAATTACAGTGCTCATTACATTGCTCAGTAACAACTTCATAACAAGTACTGTGCCTTGTGGGGAACACATTGTGTACCTGAATCTTATGCTGTTGAGAGTGGGAAGGTGATGTAGCGATTATTGATGCGTATATGCATCCGTAGAGTTTTCTTTTACTGTATGGCTCAAGGGGAAGTGTTGGAATTAAGTTAAATAACACGTATCATTTTGTGAGACATGAATATAAAACAGTTTTAGCTTGACTTTAGTTGTTATTGTTTTGGCGCAGTTAGCGCCAAACTTCAGTGTTGTGATGTTTCCATGGCAGTTTGTACACACACAATTGGACAGCGTTATGCATCAACCAGCTATGCGCCAATCAATATTGTTAAGTAATACAGGTGAAAAAGTTTTCAGTTTTAAAACTGTCTTAAAAAGTATTTTGGTCCTGCAGCGTGTTTCAAATATTTCTTTTACAAGACTAAAATAGGCCTACTTCTTGTAAGAATTGTTCGAAGTTGAGAACCTTTAAATACATTTTTATTTACAACTAATAATTGGCTCATAGCTGGTTGATGCATTACACTGTCCAATTGTTTGTGTTATGATTTTCAATAAAGGAATGTGTTGTACGTGATTGTCTTGTTGATATTGCTGCCCATTTCAACATGTTTCAAGATGTACAGATTTATGCTTTGTAAAAATAATTATATATACAATAATACAGTTTGACTTAAGCTACTCTGATTCCATGTCTAGGTTATTTGGAATTTCTAAAAATTTTAAATTCTTTAACTTTATCCAAATAAATTGTAAGAAATTGCTGTTTGCCTTAGGTCACCTTAGGATAGGTAGATTCGGTTATGTTGGCTCTCTTTAGGTTATGTTAATTTAGAATAAAATTATCTTAATTTCATTGTAGATACAGTATTTGTTGATTAGTTTCAATTATGTACATTCCACTTATCACCCCACAATTTCATTCATCTTCTTAGTCCTTGCACTATCAATGTTTTTTAGAATGTCTTTTCAAATTCATTGGTAGTCGTCACTACTTAAAAAATTCTGTTGACATTGACAACTGTGGTTGGTGGGATTCTATTTCCAAAAGTACCTACTTTTGATACCGTGATAAGCAGCACAGTAAAATTTACTTGAGGCTTTCAGCAGGGGTTAAATTCTACCTCTTACTATTGCCATGTTCGGGCAGCCCAGCCAATCAGGACATTTTGGTAGACATACTGTGGTATCAAGTGATTAAGTACACACATAATTACTGAATATGAAAGAATGAGGAATACAAAGCCTATAACTGACTTCATTTTACAAACAAACAACTGACATTTGTTTGATCCATTGGGCCATGTTTGTATAATAGAACACAAATAGGGCAGAAAACTTACCATATCTAATAATAAGAATTAATATTTAAACTTAAATATATTTATAGTGCCCTAAAATAGGTTTTTCATGTATATACCTATCAACAGTCTTATAACTGTATCAACTATAACATCTTGGACAATAAATACTGCAATAAAAATATGCAGCAACGTATATGTCAGTTGTTTTGTGTCAATGTGCTTATAGTTGCAAATGGATGTGTTCTAGTGTTGTTTCAAATGTGTAGGCCTATTTAGATTTAATTTTTATAGTGGCAGGATTTGAGACCGGAAAGCAGAATTTCCCCTGATCGGATATTTTAGGGGCAGGGTTTGTGCCAAGCTAGGTGGGTTGGGTGACATAGCCCTCCGTGGAGTATTCTTTGAATAGTAAATTCTGTGTGGAAACCCTTCTGTACGCATTGGATATATTTTGAAATGGTTCTCCACTTTTTTGGTAGTGTTAAAACTATTTAGACAATATTTACTGGTGTTCCATCAGACTGTATTTTACAAGCAAACTTCTGCCATTTTTCCAAGAGGTATTGAGTGTGAGCATCTGTATGAGAGTTTATGATGTCATCGGGAGGTGATGACAAGAGCCTGATGACGTAAGCAAGCAATGAAGGGGAAGTTTGGAGGGGTACAGCGAGAGTGGATTGCCCTGGTAAAGGGAGTCTCGCTTGGGTCATCATGCCGGGCGGACCTTTTGAACTCATGCTCTGAGTCGGTCTATCTTTGGGTACAGAGCTACTCTTTGAACTTGAGCCTCGCCGATAATGTAAGTGTGCATAGTGTTTGGGACATCATCGGACGATCGAACTGCACCTGAGTCATGAGAGTCGTGAGATGGTCAGTCAAATAAGCGGCGGCGGCGGACATCTATAATGACATGCTGGAAAATCGTTGTCGCGGAGTATACGATAATTTCTATTAGTATTAATTCCCCGGGGGACACATGGATTTCCAAGGAGTTTTATTGGTGGGACAGTAAATTTTTGCTGTCCCAAATTGAATCGCCACGCTTGGCGACTCGTCAATGAACGACTTCGTCAGCCACAAGTTCGTTAAATGTGTATCATATATGCATAGGAATCTATGGGAATACCAGGTAAGAAGAGTACTGAATGGTTATCATTTATGAACGTTTGATCTGCAATCTTGTTAGAGTAATTAGCTGAGAACTGTGTCAACATTTATTGACTGTTTAGTCAAGTTTAAATTGGACTTGTCTGATTGACATCAAAGGGAGCACTCGCAGGACTGTTTTTATAGAGTGTTTGTCATTAAGGTGTTATCCTGCTATCTCCCCCTCGGGTACATTTTGAATCACAAAGCAAATGATTTAAGGCGCATTAAAAGCCTATCCGTGGCCATCATAATGCTAAATGGCACTAATATTGTGAAGCAATAGAAATTGTATTTTATGTACATTTAAAATTTTAGATTGTTTGTTAATGTTTGTTCTTGTGTGGAATGGGTTTGGATAGGTTATACCCAACATTGTAGAGAGATATGCCACTTATGTTACTCAGTTTTTCAATAATTTATTCCGGCAGGGGATTTATAACTCACATGTTTATTAACACGTAGTGGGATTGTGGTGGGTTTCCTCTCCAATCTTCCTGTTAGTTTTCAGGGAAAACTGCTGTCCACTTTGAGTGATTTTTATCCCCTTCCACTAAATAGTACAATTTCAAAGAAAAATAGTTTATGGGATACCACAAGCTTATGTGCTTGGACTGTTGCTGTATATACATTATTTATACAATAAACTCTGCCAGTTCTGGGCTAACAGGGATTTATAACCCTGAATATAAGAAAAACTGGGATTTCTGTGAAACCTTTCTTATTAATCTTACCTTACGTTATATAAAACATACATACACACCTTTATGTTTTTTATGTTTTCTTTTTATATACCTTAATTTTTTTTTACTTATTACTATCAATTATTATAGGCTGACATGATTAGTTGGAATTTTACAAAAATGTATTAATAACATCTGGTGGGATCTGGAGAACGAACCAATCTGTTTTCTGAACTAATGTACTGTTGTGAAAGGGCACGAGTAATATTCCTTAAATATTACACTTCGAGACTCTCATGTCACAGGGGGTTGTCAGTTCGGCGTGTTCAATATCTCACCCGGTACGTTGAGATGATTGTTAACGAACTAGTTATATTACTGGATGTCAGCCCCCAGTACGCCTGACGAATTACAATACTTATGTTAATAGCACAAGGAGTTGCAAAATTAGATACCATGATGGCTTCACTCAATGATGATTTATTGTACAAAGTACACAGTGCCAAAAATAAATATACAATGTATGCATCGAGGTAGTCATAATTACGTGACCCTAGCGGATCAGAAAATGTAACTGATTACTTACCGCAGTTACAACGACCGGCTGGTGTATGTCGCACGTGGTTGGTGGGTGCTCACAGTGTGAAAAGCAGACGTGATGAATCTATGACATGTGAAAATGCACTCCCTTAAGCAGCAAAGGACCGCCGGCTACTATGATGGACCGTCAGGTTTGCTAGGAAGCAGGCGTAGATGTAGTTATTTGATGATACACATTCCTGACTAACATGTCACAGGGCAGCTGTTCCTGTGTGTGTTACAGTATAGTAGGGCTCTACAAGTGGTACTATCAGTCCTGTGTGAAGTGTGATGAAGTGTGGTGAGCCGAATGAATGATGAGCAGCACTGTCTTTAGTCCTACACAAAAATGATGCTCCAGACTAGATGCCTCGCATGTATGAGTGATAATGAAATGAATGGTAGATGCACTGCTTACACGAACACTGAGAAACTATGGAGTTATGATAACCTGCATGTGGTTGGTCACAAAAACATAGATTATGCCCTTAAAATAACACAGAATTACAAAATAATGTTAGCAACGTGTGTGAGAAAAAAATATAACTAATACCTGAGATATACTTTGTATAATGAAGGAGGAACTTGGATGGCTGTCAGTATAAAATTTCCTAGCCACGTGGCCGTTGTGGTGCAGACGCAGATTTTATGCTGAAGTACCGAAACTTGGTAATAATAATCACGGGATGTCTGGTAACGTGTGCTAGGAAAAGGTGAACCGGTATACTCTATGAGAACTATTGAAACCTAAAATCAGTAAGCAAGATATGTAGTGCACACAGACAGCGTCTCACATATCCAGACGACTTCGACTAACTGCCACGAGGAAGGTGGCCATTGAGGGCACCTTGCCTTGCTATGGGGTTCACACACTTCCGGTACCTCATGTGTATTGAATGATTAATATTTACATTTCAGAAATGGCACAGACTTTAAATTAAAGAAAACAAATAATGTTACATATTTTATGTTTCTCTGTTTGAAGTTCTTAAATGTCGGTTTAAATTATGAAAGCAAACAGAATAACCATCGGGCACTTGCATGGCGGCCTGCTCAAATGTTTTTCTTGCCTCAATGTACACTGTCTGTAATAAACATGAATACCATTGTTAAAGAACATGCAAAAGTACACTGCGTGATGCAAACAAATGAAGTAAGAGTGTGGTTATAGGAATGGGACTTGTGCTGTGGCATATCTCGCACGATTATGGGCTTAACCCTTCTGCTGGCTCTTTGGCCAGAGTCAGTGTGTGATCAAGTTGAATTTGTTAGTTTTTAATGCACTGAGTAGACTGAAGACTGTCTAAATGCTTACTTCCAAAATGTTGGGATAAGTTCTTTTAAGGAAACCCTCTCTACACGTCTGTGTCATCTGCATTGTTTTCAGTCCTACATCTGTGAAATCTTCATTATCGTCATATTCTGTGTTATTTAGTCTCCATTCCAGTAACTGTCTTGCGCTGTCTAACTTGTGTTGCCCAGAGTTTTTCAGCTGTCCTGGTTTAATTTATTTTGCTCTGTTTTTATTTTGTTTCTTTGTATTTTATACATATATGTACTTTATCTCTACACATACATGTTCTTGTAACAGCTAATATTGCCCAGTTAATTTTTTGTCTTAAGTGGTTTTCTGGGACAATAGAGTTCCGCAGTCACACCGTAAGTACACAATTTTACTCACAATGAGCAGTGTACTCTTCGCAATGATGCATTTGTACCATTTTACTGGACATATGCTATTAAGCTTTATACATTAAAATGCATAACATATTAGCATATGCCTGATGATGAATAATGAAGCAGTCATGTGAGCACCCCCAGAAAAATATGTTTGAATTTCTCTGATCATGTTAACATAACTTCCCTTGATCATTCCCACAATTTGCTAACAGTAATGTAACAGATACTGGTAACTTATAATTTGTAAAATGTATGAAAATTATGAATGAACAGAAAGTAGCACTAACAACCAAAAAGGCTAAATATTAAAAAAAATATCTCATATTTCAAAATTAAATTCATACAAACAATAGAAAAGAAAATTATTGAAAATATATCAGTAATATTTACAACAATTGCATATTTATTTTCAAAAAAGATGCATTCCTACAAAAAAAACTAAAGTTCATAATTTCCACTTACTTGCAGTTTTAGATACTATGTCGGCCTAACATGAAAATACTTAAATTATTTTACAGCTATCATTTACAGTAGAGCCCCAATTTAACGAACTCGGGAATAACAAATACAGTGATTTAACGAAAGGATTTTTAGGAACCTTCAAAAAATTACAAAAAAAAAAAAAATGTATTAAATAATTACCTGACTTTGATAAAATCAAATATTAATTTTAAGTTAAGTCCTTCAAAAACAATAGCACCGACCGCAGTATATACTTATTTCTCCATAGAAAAGCTTAAACCATCTGTCGAGAAACAAAAAAAAAAAATTGTTACAATTAGTTGAAAACTTTGGCTGCGGGAGTGATTTTGAGATACGCACGCGCAGGCGCGCAGCTGCAGCTGAGCGAGCGATGCTGTGTTGAATAACAAGCGCACGCCTAGATCCTCATCCTGGCGGCTGGCGAGTGAACGAGCATCTAGGTAGCCAGTCTCCACAGCGTGGCAGTGCTGCATGCTCTATTGATCAATTCTATTACCAGTAGAATGCAGTGGTGTGCAGCGTGATTATTTACATTCGCGTTTCATTCTAAAACAAGCAAGTTAATAAAAAAATGTGAAATATTATTTAAGCACACTTATACAGTGAATTTATTACTGTAAACGTAAATAATTTGTTTATCAGATGCAAAAAAAAAAAACGCTGGAGTGCAAAGTATTTTAGCGAGCAGACCAACACGAATGAGTTTGTTTCACGAGCGAGGCTGCGTACAAGCTTCAATGGCCGCCGCCACGCATATTTAATTATTACTTTACTGTTGTCTCACAAACTTTTAATTCAGTTTTCAATATGAAATATTTTTCATGGGATTTTCCTTAATTTTGTTGGTGGTGCGGGCCGGAGAGAGACGGAAATATTGACGGCTCGGCGGTGTTAGTCATCACTTCTCACGTGTTGATGGCGCGTGCAAGGACGGCCCAACTCACCATGTGCACGCTCACCGAGCGTTCCACTTGGAAGTTTTTTCGCCAATTTTTTTTCTTTTCACGGCTGTGGCTTACCTATTGATGGTAAATGCTTTTTGCTATTGTTTTGAGCCAATATACTTTTTTAAAATTACATTAAATTCTGATGAAACATGCCTAATAATTTAAATATTTTTGGGGAGGAGAGGGGGGTGTGAAGTCAGATTTAACGAAATATTGATTTAGAGTAAATATTTTCGGATCCTGTGGAATTTCGTTAAATCGGGGCTCTACTGTAAATTCATAGTACACAAATACTGACATAGGCTATATAATTTAATCCATTTGACGATGTCGAAAGATTTATTAAGTGATTTTGCTGAAATCTGTAGATTTTCTTTTGTAGAACAGCCTAAAATTATTGCCTTAGTTTCTTGTCTACAGTTGATAAAAGAAATAGTACTACTGTAATAGTATGGTGTGAACATTCTTCTTATGATTAAAATCATTAGCATGAGGTACCACAGATTGGCTATGCAAAATTACTAAGTTTGAATCATTTACACCATACTTTGCAAAAATCAACTGAATTGTTCCCTGGAACATTCAATAACCAAGCTGCAAATTTTGGATTCAACTCCTCATTGAGACATGTTGCTTAGCCATACTGACAATTATTACCCTGTTATCATGTGTCACTACTTAATATCACCAAAATAGGAATTTTGTAATAATTATTTTTATATAATAACACGGCTCTCCTGCCTGAAACACACTGATGAAATGGCAGATTACTGACTGTGACGGATGCCAAGGTAAAAACAGTAACATTCTCATATTATAACCCTAAAAAGTGCACACATATATGTGTAATAACAATCCATGTTTACTATGGTTTGCCTGAAGAAAATAAAATTGGGATTGGTTTGAACAGTTAACTATAGCCCTTTGCAGGGTCATATGTTTACTAAGTGCATTCCTTTATCTCCCACTGATAAACTACTTGATGCCCACTACATATTTAACAAAACATGGCAACCACGTTTATTGAAATGAAGTGGGAGTGTGAAAAATGATACAACCAATAACTGAAACGTTTTTTCCCATTATGTGTATGAATGCACAAACAAGCTAAAAGATAATTTATGTTTCATTACTCAATCTGCGCATAAAATGAAAACAGAAAAGGTACAACTTTCATGCATGCTTTTGCAACATTTTGAAGTGATGCACATGGCAGTTTCAAAAAGTAACGATTACTACACAACCCAATAAAGAAAAATTAAGGGCAACAATTTACGAATTGTTAACTAAAATATATGCTACATTTTCCTTACCTCTCCATTCTGCATATGGCAAATAATTTTTAGTTTATTGCTCATAAAATTTACTTTATACTGGCTGGTAATCACTTGCCTGGGCTGGTGGCTGAAATTGCACTTCACTGTATTAAGTTACTTGATTGACTGGGTTCAGTCATTCCAAAGCAATAACAAACATTAAATTTGTTGACAACTTTCTTAATTTTTTGTATTTTTTTATCTATATTTCTGACTTTGTCTGAACAACCTTCCATGTCACTAACTTTATATGGCTCCAAAAATGTGAACTCTGTATTGTAACCAACCAGTCACTAGGTATGGAACACATGACATCAACTAACCACATAATTATAATGCTTACCTGAAAAGGTCACATGAAAATTGTTTTCCTTACATATAATATGAAATATACCATTATGGACAATGGTTTATTGTTTTTCACAATTCAATTTATGTCAGGACTGCCGTTATAAAACAAATCATGTATCATAACAAATTTACATTTTAAAATGAAATTTGATCATCCTTAGTTTACCACATCAGAAACTAGACACTCATATGAAGGAGCTCTCATGATGTTGGCTATGTAGTTACAACTAAAAAGGAATGAAATGTACGGATAATAAGAAACAGATATGCCCAGTAAGAATTATCACATAACATAATATTTTAAAATGGTTGTGTTAAGTTGAATTGCCACACAAAAAAAATGTTTTAGTAACTTAAATTGTTTTGTTAACTGCAGTTCTTCAAACATAACTTGTAGGAGACACATTGGGAGTTGTAATAAAGGTAGTAAACTATAAGCCCATTAATTATGTTCAGATTTTTCATACTACTTATTCAGATTTATCTACTTTTTACATGCATTTTCAACACTGGATTTCTTGTAATGACTATGAGAGGTCTGGTCAGACTTAGTTATGTTTCAATTTTTTTATATTAGCTACAGTAAACTGGGTATATTTTATTTAGCATCAGCATGGCAAATATTGGACCACTCAAAAAATAGTTTTCGTAGATTAATGACGATCACCAATTTACATTAAATCATTATTTTTAATACCCAGCCATGATTAAGTTTCCCTTTCATTAAATGTCCTGCGAACAAATATTTCTGGTGGTGCAATGTTACCCACACTGGTGCAAAGTTTACTCACTTTACAGTACTTCACCCAAAATCCATAACATAGTTCTGTGCAGCTATATGAACCATTAAATATAATGGCCTATATGTTTTAAATACAGCACACAGCACGTAGCAAAATAAAAAGCAGCAACATGTGTTAATCAACTTGTTCAACAATCAAACAGGATTGTAATAAACAATGTGTGAGTTGTGAGGGTGCACACTATGAACATATGTTGCACTGACAAAATGATATTATGTCTCATGAAAAAGTCAAATTTTTGACAATTCTGTATTTTTCTGCTTTTTCGTTGGAATTAACAGTGTTTTCCTTAAGCCCAGTTTACACCAAAAAAATAACAGTAACAATGTTAATTACAAAATGTTGGTAACAAAATTATATCAACAAATTCTAAGCTAAGGTACATTATTTTATAGCAATGTTGACAGCAAATGTAATTAGCATTGCTGAAAACACCAATGTTACCAACAAAGTTGTAAGAATGATTAACGTAAGTTAATTACAATGTTGATGACAAAAATGCACACAACATTGCTGATAAAATTGCTAGTAACATTTGTTACCAACAACCTTGATCTAGACAGCCCTACCATTGGTTGGGAAAATAATGTTACACTATCAATAATGTTGGTGACAAAGTTATTAACATGTTTCTAAAATTCATAACTTTTGTTGCTAGCAAATGTTTTCAACAAAATGTTGGTAACAAATGTTGTTAACAGGATGTTGGCAACAATGTTGATAACATAATGTTGTCAACAATTTTCACGCATTTTTACAACATTGTTAGTAACTTTGTTGAAAACACGTGTAATTAGCAATGTTATCGCTGGTGTAAACTGGCCTTTAGCCACATGTTATTTCTGAACAAACACACTCAGCTGTCAAGGCGGGCAATATATAAGCCTGTCTTTCATAAGAGTTTTAGTTTTAGACAGTTTTTAAGGATGTAGTGTGTTCAAATTTCGAAAGAAAATATTTACATTTAATTTTGAGACGCTACACAGTTTGACAGCAGAGTGTGAAATACAGAAATCATGTGTGTGCAGGGTGAAGCAATATTTTTTTATGGAAACCTCTGAAACAGAACTGTCAAAAAGTAGACTCC
Organism: Medauroidea extradentata; assembly: GCA_003012365.1. Taxonomy (NCBI): domain Eukaryota; kingdom Metazoa; phylum Arthropoda; class Insecta; order Phasmatodea; family Phasmatidae; genus Medauroidea; species Medauroidea extradentata. Next base: position 21,367 of record PNEQ01088285.1, on the reverse strand, counting down.
TTACATGAGATGGACTGTAATGTGTGTTATCAGTGTTACATACTGGACCTAGCTTAATTTTCTAAGTATGGTTGTAATTTCAGTTTTATTTGTTTTGTGTAAACCTAATGCTGTTACAGCAGATATTCAGCAACAGAGGATGGTTTTTTTTTGCAGGGCAGCAGCCTCTGTGCTAGATTGGGCCTGAATGTTGGAATGAGAAAGTCAAGTTCTGTCTTGTCATGGCAGAGTCTTCAAATTTCTGAAATGTCACCTGCTGACATGTTAGTTGGACTAGACACAGCCTACAATGAACATGTAGACCTGAAATTTAAGAAGGACATACGAGTGAGTAAAAAATTTATTTTACGGGAGACCTGTTCTGTTATGTATTCTCTTTAAATGTCATATTTAGCTGCAACTATAAACACCAACAACATCAGACTTCACTATTCAAGTTCTTTATTTTTACGATTCATACAGATTGTACCTAATATACACATCTAGCCTCGTCTCACAATCTAATCTCCTTTGCCACCTTGGCTCTACACTTCTATCCACTCTACTAACCTCACATACACAACTTTCTTGGCAATGTATGATAATCTTTCACTATTATCTCCCTTTTGTTTTTACTACTTAGGTCTATGTACGCAACATCCACTTCTCATTATAACAATGTTAGCAGGTTGGCCTAGGGTGAATCAATTGTAAGATTGAGGTGACAACTTATAGTTATTTTGGTCCAACCCTACCATTTCCCTAAACTCACTACTCTGATGATCCTATCCTTTAAAGTCTTCATCTATGCATTCCCTTCTTCCTCTTGATAATTGTTTGTATCATTCACATCCCTATCCTGATCACTGTTCTTAAGTAGGAACTCTAAATTGTTGGCTCACGTATTTGAACTCTATTTATCTTGACCTACTTCTTCTCAGGGGTCCTAATCACATATGATCATGGTCTTTAAGAGGGTGTGGTACATAATTAAAAGCTAAAAGCATTAATATATAACTGTAGGTTTCTTGAAGCCAATTTTCGAAAATTGATCAATAGCAATCCTAGACAATAGTTTTAGCTAACGTTTTAAACAAAACTGTTTCCTGTGTTACGAACTTCTGAGGCACAATCTCTGACGCCGGAACCTCGTGCATTTAACTGTGGCACAAGAGGTGACACATAACGAATTAATAATTCTGGATAAATATTTACTAATAAAGTTGGTAAATACCATTATCTAGGATTGTCATTGAGTACTATACCCATATCAGTTTCGAAAAAAGTGTCTAAATCAATTGATGTTTTCAGCATTTATTTATCTACCACGCACTCTTAAGAGCAAAACCCAAGAACTTATCCCACTGTCCTATCCTGATCATCATGTTTTCTAAAGAATACATTATCTCCTGCCTTGAAAAGACTGAGGTTTCTAGATCTCCTATAGTAATATAATGCCATCGGGTGGGATCGTGATAGCGAACTAAGCTGCTGCTATGAATCTATGTGTTATGATGAAAGGGCGCCAGCAATACTCCCCAGGTATTGCACTTCGAGACTCTTATGCCTCAGGGTGTGGTACGTTCAGCGTGTTCAATATCCCACCCGGTACGTTGAAAAAGAACGCTGATTTATTTTATAACTGGGTGTTGGCCCCCACTACGCCTGATACACTACGATGGTTACACTGTGAATATAGGATTTTGAAAAATTACTAACACGACGGTTCAACGCAGTATGAATTATTGACACAAATTACACAGTGCCAGAAACAATTACTAATGCACGCACGAGGTAGGCGTAGTTATGCGACCCTGGCAAAGCAATGCTATGCTTGATTACTGAATTAACACGTGATGGCTGTCTCTGCACGGTGACACTGACCTGCCGATATATCGCACGTGGTTGTTATGTGGTCAGTGCGAAGCAGATATGACTCTACGGCATACGAAAATGCACGGACGTATATAATGTTGGTTGAACTGAGCGCTCTCCTAGCTAACAGACCACAGGGCAGCCGTTCCAGTGCACATTCCAGTGGGGTAGGGCTCTACAAATGGTGTTAGTAGTCATGCGCAAAGTGTGGCGGGATACGTTAGGCCGGATGTATGATGCACGGCACATAACACACCTTACACACGATGATGCTCTCCACTAGGTGACTTGCATGAATGCGTGATAATGAAATGAGTGGTAGATGCACTGCTTATATGAACACTGGAGCACTATGGCAATGTGGTAACCTGCACGTGGTCGGTCACAAAAACATGAATTATGCCCTCAAAATTACACTGAAATATAAAATATTGATAGCAAAGTATGCGCCAAATGATAATGAACAATGATTAGCTGCGATATGCCTCATACAATGAATGATGAGCTTGGATGGCTCTCGATACTGAATTCCCTAGCCACGTGGTGGTGATAATACCGACGCAGATTTTAAGTTTAAAAGTACCAAAATGGTAATAATTATTAGTTTAAGCAGACGCACGATGCGATGGGGATGTCTGGTAACGTGTGCAAGCAATGTGGACCGGTATACTAAAGAAGACTATTGAAACTAATAATCAGTAAGCAAAAGTTGATGTGCACATGGACAGCTGTCTCACCTCTCTTGGCGACTTTGACGAACTGCCACGAGGAAGGCAGCCGCTAAGGGCTCCTTGCCACGCTATGGGGTTCACACACTTACGGTATCTCGTGCATGTTAAATGATTGATATTAACATTTTATGAAAAAGGCACACACTAATTTACATAATAAATAGCATTACATATTTTGCTGATATTGAATGATGCATTTCTAAATGTCTGCTGCAATATGAAAGTAAACACTGAAAGCATGGTGATTTTCGGGCACAAGCATGGCGGCATGGTTAAATGTCCCTCGTGCCTCGATGTACACTGCTGGAAATGAAAACGCAATTACACTCACTATTACATGCAAAGTTACACTGCATGGATGCGGGAAAATTATGGGAGAGTCTGAAAATGAGGCCTGAGCCTTGTTGATGTTACACAGTTGCGCCGTTATGGGCTTAACCCATATGCTGGCCTTTTGGCTATCGTCAAATACTGCTGCTGTTTATTTTGTCTACTAAGCAGCTTTGCCATGTCTAACTGATAAGCTTCAAGGTTGTCACTAAACACCGTCAACAAACTGTTTGGTTGTTGCCCGAACATCATTTCTGCCGGTCCTTTCCAATTACTCTCTACTGGAATGTTGTTTGTTTCTAGTATTGCTAGTTTGACATCCTTCCATTCTACCATGACTTGCTTTAACATACACTTAACGATTTGTATGTGTCTTTCTACCAGCCTGTTAGATTGTGCATATAGTGGACGAGAAGTAATATTGTCTAAAATGTCATTTCTCCGAAAACTGTTTGAACTTTGCATTGGCATACTGCCGGCCATTATCACTGTAAAAAAAGTAGGAAATCCATACCTGAAAAAAAAAAAAGATTCAATTTATTTATGGTGACCTCATTGGAAATATCCCTGAGTTTTTATATTTCTACAAACTTTGTAAAATAATCCATGATCAATATACAATTCATCTGAGAGAGTGTCAAAATATAAGTGCCTACAGCAACCACGGACCACCTGGTACCTCTCTTACGTTTATTTCATTGGTTCCTTAAAATGTTCCTTTTGATTTTTCAAACAAATTACACAGTTTTTCAGTACATTCTCGACTTCTTGACTCACATTCAGCAAACCAGTGTTGTCTGGGTCGATGTTAACACTTTGATACCCCTAAATGATTATAGTGTAAACGACTCAACATATAATTTGTCAGGGCCTTAGTAAACTGTTAATTACACTCCTTTAAATAACAAGCCGTCAACTATATTTAAATCACCTCGTATTATGAAGTATGGTTTCGTGATGTCTGAACACTATTTTCCCTTGGCCAACCTTTTTTAACCAGCTGCAGTACTGCCTGTAATTCTGTACCCTTACTAGTATCAACTTATAACTGCTCGAGCCTATGTTGAGTTATTGGTAGTTTTGCAATTACTAGTCCTACATGTGCCTCTATTTCCTGGAAACCATCAAGATTTTGTGATTTATTTTCTCCTAACCTAGACAAAGCATCTACTAAGGTGAGATCTTTTCCTTGCACATGTTCAAGAGTAAACTTATAAGGTTCTTTGCCATTGTAGTGGACATAATTTAATTTTTTAAAAATTGAAATGAGTTGTAAATTATCTGTTTGTACAACAAACTTACTGGCAATTGATTTTGAAGGATAACTGTTCCCAGGCTATGACCTGAAGCATCAACTGATAAAACAATTTGCTCATTTATTTGTAGAACTGGGTTTTGGGTTAGCACTTGCTTAAGTTCCCTAAAGGCCTACTCATGCTTATCATTCCACTGCCATGCTGCATTTATTTTATTTACCTCAGTAGATGATCAGTTTCATTGACCTGAGGGATGAATTTTGACACATACGTGGTCATTCCTAAGAAGGTAGCCGATTCATTGTTTTCAGATTTGGGCACGTTTAAAATAGATTTGGCTTTTTCCTCATCTGGGCTAACACCCTTAGAACTTAATTGATGTCCGATATAAGTTACTTCTGAAGAACTAAACCTTGTTGATTTTTTTTTTTTTTTCAATTTTCTTTGGCTCTTTACAGTACCTGTTGTAACTTTAAATCACGTTCTGTTAGAGCTTTCCTCCATATAATCAAATAATGTATGTAAATTTCCACACCTAAAATGCCTGAAAAAATGCTTGTGAAGTATTTATGAAAGATTTCAGGGGCCAAACTTGGGGGCTTAGTAAATTGGTACCCACCATATATGGTGTAAAATTTTGTTATATCCTGACTTTCCTCATCTAATTTGACATGCCAGAAACCCTTTAATCCATCAAGTGTTGTGAACATTATAGCCTCTGGCATCTTAGGTACTAACTCTTCAATTGAAGGTGATTGAAAATATTCTGTTTCCTTCCACAACATGTGGTTCTGCCCCATCCCTTACCTTTATTTTAAACAGGTAATTAAATACACCATTCCTTTCAAATAACTGTTTGTAATTACTCAACATTTCTCTGACACTGTCAGGCATTGCTCTGCTACTTGAACCTATGTTACCAGAACTTAATTCTTTGTTATCCTGAACTGCATCTCTCTGCTACCCAGTATTTTCTACTGTTGCTATTGTCTGTACTCTCCTCACCAGGTCATACTGTTTTATAGTGGTTAGGCCTAACACTGTGGAGTATTTCTGTTACCTTTTGCTACTTGAAACTCTAATACGCTTTCTTTACAAACTTTAAATCTGCAACAACAGTAACACTTTCCAACTACAGGTATTTGTAGACCACTATAACTCTCCAATTTTACTGTTAGCAACACCTGACTGATATTTAGTTTATTTGCCTTCTCAGTTGTGATTATATTCACCCGTGCCCCAGTATCTAGTTTGAACTTGACACTCCTATTGTTAATTAGCACCTTTTTCATCCAGTCCACATTACAAATGTTATTTTCACTCTGAACACACGTAACTGTACCTAGTAACAATGCTTGTTCAACTACTTGACTATCATTCCATATTCTTTGCCCCAAAAGTTTCCAGTCTTTATTACTCATATTTTTATTCCCAACTGTCCCTCCTTGTTGGTTCACTTTATGTAAGGAATTAATAATGGATCTGCAATTTGTTGCAAATTGCCCTATTCTGTTACATACCTTGCCATATGCTTAACACCTGATAGGTACATGCTTCGTACTATATCTCAAACAGAAAAAAATAGTACCCTGCTCTAGTGAACAATTCTTCCAACATACTGAAGTAGCATCTGCTTGCTGCTTCCCTCACCATCGCTGATTCTGTTCATTTTGTTTTTAGAGATCCCAGAAACCTATATTGTTGTCTCTCCAACACCTTTTTTGACTGTTGTGCTTGCTGTGACTCATTCGCTTGTGTTATTTTACACACACCTGCCATTTTTTTCACCTTGGGATACAGTTTGCAACTGGAGTTGTGTTATATCTGCATTTTTGCAAATCAGAGCTTTTTTGTAAGGTTATGTCTTCTGTGTTTAACAGTTTCGTTTTAACATCACTGTCTCACAAGTCATCAATAATTCTGTCTTTGATCAGGCTGTCTCTCATTTCCTCGAATTTGCAACTTTGGCTTAATTTCTTCAGTTCTGTTACATAAGTATCAATATTTTTCCCTTCCTTCTGATCCCTGTTGAAAAATATATATGTAGTTTTCAAAAGCCTTTAGAACTTGAGCTGGATGGTGTTTTTTTCTCTGTGGACAATTCAAATATGTTGTCTAGCTCCAAACCTTCTTCACCAATTATAGTCAGCAATGTTGCCAATTGCACCTCGATGTTTGTTTCTTGAACCCTGACACTAGCACGTACAATTCATACAGCTGCTTGTACCTACGGAAATAATCCGCTGCATTTCGACTAAATTGTAGTGGACTGGGCGGCTACATATTATTCATTTTAACATTGATGACTGTGCTGCCTGGCACACTTCAAACTTATTACCTTTCTTGTTACTGTGTGGTTGTTATTTTATGCTTTATGACACATTGAATCTTCTCCGACTGTGCCATGTTACATATTCTTTTCACGTACCGTATTTAGCTACAACACCAGACTTTACTATTCAAGTTCTTTATTTTCACAATTCATACAGATTCTAAAATACACATTTAGCCTCATATCACAATCAAGTCTCCTCTGCCATCTTGGCTTCACACTTTCGTCCACTTTACCAACCAATAATTATCTTTAGTTATTACACATTCATCCAACCCATTGACAATTCTCTCTGCTGAAACAACTTCTGACAGTAGGATGAATATACAAGGTTCAACAGTTCTAAGACCATTTCTTATCAGAATATAGATAAGCTAAATCATTTATATAAAATGGTGATGAGTTAATTTTAAGGCATTAAGGGGTATGGAAAAGTACGATGTCAAGCGAATGACTAGAATATTCAATTGCCTATAAAATATGAACTACTCATCATAATTCGTTGGGACTTTTTGTTGAGTAGATATATTATTAAGGGACGTCTATTTACATAGCACTAAGAGGTAGTATGTTTGCTTTAAGTAAAAAATTTAAAAAAATATTTTTAGAAAATAAAGGGCTTGAGACCTCAGAATCAATAAAAATAGAAAACTTTATATTTTTATAATTTTTTGTATGATAATATCTAGGGCCTTACAATAACATTATTTAAAAAATACCTGTGTTTTGATTTAAAAATAATTTGACAATCCGAAAGAATCTCACGCAGAGGTTTACTGATGTTAAAATTATTTTCAAACTAAAGCACTAGTATTTTTGAAATTTGTATACAGTAGAGACCTGGATATTACCATTATAAAAATTATAAAAATTTCAGTTTTAGATTTTGTTGAATTTTATTGTTTTTCTAACAATCATTTTTAAATTTTTACTTCAAAGGAAAGCATCTGTACCATCTATTGCTGTGTAAATAAATGTCCACTAATAATATATCAACTTGACAAATAATTCCCATTGAATAACGATGAGTTCAAATTTTATCAGCGATTGAGCATTTCAGTCATTCGCTCGTCTTTCACCTTTCTGTACCCCTTAATTTATACAACAGGTAGGGTTAAAAGCTATTAAGTTGAGTGAGGATATGTTATAATGTGCGTAAGAGTAAGGTCTCAAATGCTGTGATAGAATATGATGGAGATGTGGTGGAAAACAGAGATGGGAACAAATGGGAGTATCCTGAGAAGACCAGCAGTCAATAGCAATGTCCTTCATCTTTCTCACATATGGATGTTAGTGTACCTCACCAGGAATTAAACTTAGTTTATTGAAGGTGATGATCCTGGGTAATAAGTGGTACAATGAAGAGAAAACAAAGATCGATCAATAGCGGACTGTATAAGGGCTGTGAAAATGGGAATTTCACTAAAACTAACCAGCCAATAACAATGTCCAGAACATTTCCCACAACAAAATTCAGGGAAAAACACTATTGAGAGTAAAATTCAGATTGCCATGGTGGAAAACGAGCTGTCTGACAACACAGTCACAAGTGATATGTGCTGTCTTTTTTACAAGTAGTGTAGCTATTGATACAGTGAGAAGTCTGCTGACCAGAATTAGGACAACACACAAACAAATTAAAGTATACAAAGTTGTTTTCTTTGACACAGTGATATCTATGGTTTCATAATTACATATATTAGTATACATTAAATAATATTCTACTTGGAACATTTTTAAAAGTAAAATTAAATTTACTGCATGTTTGTATATTAAAACTGAATATCACAAATTTATTTATGGACAGTTATCTGAATACAAGGTATTGACAATAACACAATTATAAATGTATATTTACACATAGGTACTTTCAAATTGCAAGTATGTAAATTGAGATCCCCAGAGAAGTGTGCTCTTTCCTATTGTATGTTTTTATGTTGTAATCATGAAGGTCGTGGAAGCAAGTGTAACAATTATTGACTCAAGATCAACGGTCAATACAGCCTCAATTATGTTAATGTTTTTTCCCACGTTAATGCTTTTAGTGTCAAAGTAAAGCATATAGATGCCGTAGTAGATGATTACAGTTGGTAATTCATTAACATCACATAGTTATTAGGAACCATTTCCTACATAATGCATTATATTTTTAACATAAAATATGATACACAATCACTACGAGGCACAAAAAGATGAACACATTTCTCTGTGGAAGGACAAGTATTCATCCTTTTCTGTGTATGTGTGTTCTATATACATGTAATACCCTGTATATACATGTGCATCGTATTTTGTGTTAAAATATAATTAGAAGCAGAGATCAAAATATTTAATGTGGTGCCATTTAGTGAAGAGATCACAAACTTTCTCTGAATTTACAAACTTAAGGGTTTAAATACTAAACTATATGTATTTATTTCTTCGTTAAATGATCCCAAAACTAATATCTTAGTTGGTCATTTCCTCCCCTGCATTCAAAGTATCCACATTTTGATGGTAGCCTAACAGCCTTTCTCCACCATATCCTTTATACATATCATACGTGACGGTTGGCTGCAGTGAGTTGGCTAGAGCTAGCAACTTTATGTAGTAGGATGTGTTAATAATGTAACATTATTAAATGATAGTCGATAAAAAACCAGAAATCTCAACATGGCACAGTTGGTAAGATAAGTGAATATAAAACAATATGAGAAGTGTTGTACTGTGTCGGTGAAAGAAAACAAAAATATTATTAAAAAAGAGGAGTTGTTCATGCAGTTGTTGTCATTGATCTTGGATAGAAATTTGTTTTGAAAGTTTCAGAAAATTTAGATAGAATTTTGAAAGTTTTATGTTAGCTACAGGTTATTTTAATTCAAAAGAGTCGAAAGGGAAAGTGGCTATGCTATTGATCATAATCAGTGTTGCTTGGTTAACACTAGGAAACCAGCTTCTAGATCAGTAATAGTGAAACTCCTATATCTATATACTAAAGGAAACATAGCCTACATTTGTAGAAAAACCAAATGTACCAGGGTATCTCAAAAATGCTTACTTGATTGTGACACAACTACAGGATGGTGTTCAACATTGAGTTTTGGTGGAAATAAATAATGTTTTACGGGCTCAGTTCCGAAAGTTTAAGTTACTAAGTACTGAAAATTTAATTTTATTGTTTAGTGTGTTACTCCTACTGCATCAATAATAAGTAACGACAGAATAGTACTCCCAGGGATTAACTCCAAAGAATAAACACAGAGTGGGCCGCAAGCTACAAAAATACATTATTTATTTTAACTATCATCAAGGTGTGAGCGATACAAAGAAGGCAAATACCAAGAGAGCTCTCTGTTAATATGAATATGATGTTGATGCCCTTAAAAAATACACAGCAAACAAGCATTCAAAATATAGCATACAATTTTGCTTAATGACACAGGGTCGTCCCTGTCTAAAAACACACACACGTAGCATAGCGACTTAAAACAATTAATCCACAGACGAATAGGGAGATAATCAGGTTACTCTCCAACTCACCCCAGGTTGACAATAGTGCAGACACACGTATAACAAGTGCGTACCAGTCTGTCTCTCACTATATTTGTATCCAAGATAGATGTTGGTCAAATTCGTGGCTAGAGATGATCCTGCCCTTGCAAAAATCCAATATTCTGTCAAAAAAAAAAGTAACTAGGGTGAAACAGAGTATAGTCTCCACTTCACTGCCTCTCTATCAGAACAAGGGGCAAGTGCACTCTGGGATCTTCTCGACAAGGGTCAGAAATAAATCAGTTCAGTGTAGCAAATACCTTAAGTCCATAGAACTGGTGAAAATGGCTGGAAGTCCCAGGTTCTGGGCAGACCCATGATAAAATATTGTAATGCTGCACTCCGGCTCCCAGCAGCTGGTCGTCCTTCCAGCAGATTCACAGCCCCACGGACCGTGCATTGACTCCAGGAAAATTCACAGGAACAAGTGTATGCTCCAAATCATACTTCGTCGAAGGACGGAAGACGTCCGTCCCCAAACACAGACAGGTCGCCGTCGAGCGCACTCCTCGCTCAAGTCCAATGCAACCCCGACTACTCCGCTGCCTCGCGGCAGCAAACCCAGCACATACTGTCAGGATAGGAAACCAAGAAAATAAACAACCAGAACCCTGGTACCAACCAAACAAAAAGAGCACTGAACCAAATAAATAAATTATTAATCAACTGCGGCATAGACGAAGAAATTATGACGAAAAACAGTAACAGGCGGCTGCACCGCTACAAATGTTATGAATTATTCTACTTTTGGGGTATATTTCTGCCACCCACTATTCACTTTAATAAGAGCGAGACCAATCAAATGATTTTGATGTATTGAATTCCGTTGAGTACGATGTCTAAAGAAATTGCTCACTATTTTCTGTTATTATTGGCAATGTCTTCGCTATTGGAAACTGACTTTAACTGCACTTGAAATTAGCATTTGAGGTAGATATGACTTTGAAACAAGAAATCTGAATAAAATCTGTAGTTCCCCAGCAACATCCTGTTCACCTGATGTATTTGTTTTATCAATCTCCTTAATTAATTCTTGACTATTAGCAATTGGCTTCATTGCAAGTAAACATATGAAACTATTTAATAATTCTCTGCAAGCCAAAAGGACCTCGCTGTGATACAAAATTATTCGCAAAAGGATTGGATATAGCTGCCTGGTTGTAATCTTTAGTCATTATACAGTAAATGTTATGTTTAGAGACTATTAGTATTAAGTATTGTAAATGTTAGGTTGGTGAAAATCTGTTGTGATTGCGTATTGTCAGGTTGTGGGATGTAAACTACATAGAACGTATGTCAGATTACTACTGTAGGTATGCTATGCATGTGGTTGTGAGCTCTGACTGTGAATGGATGGAATGGTAACATAGTGTGTGTGTGACATTGGTTCAGTCAATACAAGAATTATAATAATATTGGTGACAGTAGTAAAAATGTGTTGGCAAAACAGAAATTGTGGCTTTTATCTGCTCAGCGTGAGAGTTTAAGCCAGACAGCAAGTCATTGAAGTCTTATTGGAGAAGTCTACAGTTTAATTTTGTAGCAAACAATATTCTGTTTTCACTATCTTTTTTATTCAGCTTTGTCAACAGCGAGGTCATTCAAAACTGTCACACACAACTTTTGCACAAGTAAGGCAATAGGAAAGGAGTTTGCCTTGGCCCACTTAAAAAACCATTCAAGCATTCACTTGGAGCAATGTCTGGAAATCATGAAAAACTGAAATCAGTATGGCTGAAGCCGGGAACCAAACTTTGGTCTTCCTGAATGTGATTCGAAAATGCTACAGTTACACCACGTTACTCTATACTTAAAACTCACGATTAGACAAAACATGCCATTTTTTTTAAATGTGTGGTGCAGCGGAATTATTTTGTCACATCATTGTTATCTCTTAAATCTACACATGCTGTATTCTTAAGGAATGGGTTTACGGAGCTAATTGACCACGGAGTGATATAGCAGAGACATTTCAGTTTTTAACTTGCCATCAGCATAAAGGGTAAACACCTATTGTATACGTCACATAGCTGCAGAGGTTAAGTAGACACTGCAAGTTCCCTAACCTTGAACATATTTTGCAAGAACTGCTCTTTTGGCCAAGCACAAGTTAATGTTCAAGGAAGCTGTGGAAATTGCAAGTTGCAAGGTAACTGGTAAATATGCAATAGATTTACATATCCCCACAACAAACCATTAAGGATGTTCATAGAATGGTGGCAAGGAATATACAAAGAAAAAGAGATGAAGGGTCTAAACCAGGTTAAACCTGCAATGTTACCCACCCACATTGGCAGTGCAATAGTAATTATTCACATGAGAAGTGTTATTATACAGACAATTTGCTGATTCTGCAAATACAGAAACCACTAATAAAAGCAGCAGGCAACAGGTAAAGACCACAGGTCCATTAATGTTTTGAGGAGTGCTACATTTGGATTTTGACACACCCGCACGTGAGTTGGCAACAAATGAAATAGTTACTTATTCCCTATATAATTTGTGAGGAAATAATTAAAGAGGGTTAATGTGCATTGAAATGCATGTGAATCTAAGACATGAGGTTGAACAAATTAACTGTCAGACTGTTCTATCTCTGTACCTTCACAAACTGCTCATAAAAGAAGTTAAAATTGTGTCCTGTACATGGTCTTGGGAATACTAAGCTGTACTAGAGGTGTTGGGCATTAAGTTGAAACAATAGGGTAGGGGCTGGTCTCATCTGAAGAAATTAAGTCTAGTTTCATAGGTAAAGGCAAACTATAATCACTAGGGACTGAACTTGTAGGCTAGCATAAAATCTAAGATGACCAACTCTGTTTAAGGCAAATGAGCTCTGGAAATACATATCACTACCATGATTAGTAAAAACTGATCCTGAGAACATACACAATTGTAAGAAGAGAAGGCCAGTGGCTTCAGAACTGTGAGACAGGTTTGAGGCAGAAACTGATTGACTATTTGAATAAACAGTCTATATGCCAGTATATTTTTCAAATTGGGCCATACATTTAGTGTTGATTGTTAAGAGGGAGCACGCTAAACAGTCTTGCTGTACAACTGTGAACCGAATGTTCTCGATGGTGGATGAAGTACACATAGTTAGACTTGAAGGAAGTATATTTTAGGTACTAGCTGATGATGTTACAAAAGAGCTGACAGTAACTACAAAGAAGGGATTGTTCAAGGAAAGGAGGTTACCTTTTGGGATGAGTAGTAGGCCAGCCATAGCCCAACATTTGATGAATAAACTCTTATCAGGTTTATCTGATACTGTGGTTATGTTGGATGACATTCTGTAAACTGGATAATTTGAACTTGAGCACTGAGATCATGTTCTTCAGGTCCTGGGAGGTAAGAGCAGCTAGAGCTTAAACTAAAGAAGTCTAAATTAATGTTTTGTTTTTTTGTGGAATCTGTTGAGTTTCAGGGACATGATGATGATGATGATGGGAAAGACATTCACCCACCGGGCAACACAGCAGAAGCCATTCACTATGTGCCATAACTGAAGGAGGAAAAAAGGAACTTCAGGCATTTCTGGGACTACTAAACTCTATACTTCTACAAAAGATTTCTGAAGGACAGATCAGAAGTTTTAGAGCCATTATGCAGATTGCTTGATGTCAGGATTCAGTGGTATTGTACAGATGTCCACTCACAGGCTTTTGAGAAAGCAAATTAGTTGCTACAGTCAGATCTCATGCTTGTCCACAACCTCACAAAGACCTTGACTATAGCATGTGATGCATCAGAATATGGTAAAGAAACAGTATAGCACATGACTTAGGTGAGGGGATTCCTGATGCATTTAGGTCAAGAACATTATAGTAAAGTGAGCACAGCTACTTGCAGTTATGAAAAGAGGCTCGGGTTGTGATCATTGGGGTTTCCAATTCAAATATATCTTGTAAGGAGGCCTTTTAAGAGGAGTGTGTACTTGTTTCAAATTTAAGACGTGAGAAATGCGGAGCAATACGAGCCAGAGTACCAAGTTTGACGAGAGGCATATTGCCTCTATTCTCAGCGTGCCAAACTGGCGTGCGACGTTTCTGTTGCTGTATTTTTTCCTATGCTACTTTAAGCAATGACCCCAAAATTTTATTTTTGGATAGTATGACGTGAAGGCGAATGCATGCATCTTGTTTTACAGTTTACGAATTTACTGAGTTACAGCAGTCTGAAACTGCTGTTTTTCCTTTTTTTGAGAGGCCAAAAAATGTTGTTTGACACATATACACAGACATACAAATGTTATCATGAAACACGACCTACCTGTGATGATCTGATGCTAGGAGACGTACCTGAGCCACTCATGAATTCCAAGAAAATATTAAAAAAAACAGAAAAGATGAAGTATTTCTCAAAGGATGACCTATATACCCTGAAAGGACGGCTAATTGCATTACAGAACTGCAACCTTATCGTAAATTGCATGATGAAATATCTACGCATAAGAACTGCCTGTTACAGGGGGAAAGTGAGTTGTTGTTCCAAGCAGTTTACAGTAAGTGATGCATAAATTGCTGCACAAAAGCAATAATAAAATTGTGGACATAATAGCAATCACCAGGAGATATAATATTGTGACGTGCACTGGCACGAAGCACTTACTTGGCATCTTACCATACAGTAATTTCAATTTTTTGTCTTAATATTTTTTTTCTTTGTTGTTTATAACAAATTAAGTAGGCCAACTTAACCAGGGATAATGATGTATACGGCGGGATCCAACCTATTAATTGGGGATGCTAATAGAGAAATTAACACTAAAAGTCTAGTCAAAATTTTAAATTTAACTTTAAAGCAAGAGAAAAGTATTTAATTTTATGTGTCAATTTTATCGGATTCATATCGTATTTAGACTCATTTTAAAGCTAATTTAATTTCTAGCAACTTTTCTAAGCAAACTTTTCTTATATTTTGCCTTGTTTAGATTTTTAAATTTCAAGTAGCTTCTTAGTTCGCTTCTCCGGGAATAGGATTTATGTGACAGGCTAGTCGTAGTTCTCTTGCTTGGAGGCACGTACCGAGAAGTGCTGGCTTTTAAAATTTCAAATAAGCTCTGAGCTAGCCTGTGCTTGGATGGATTTATCTGGCAGGCAGGTCAGAGTTCACTCGCCTGGAGGCACGTACAGGGACGTGCTGGAATGTGATGAGCTCTGCCGGGCGTTTCTCGATCGACGTGGGTGGTAGTGTCGGGCGCAAAACTCAGTGAAGCTGGTGATCCGCGACAGATTGATGACGCTGCACATCCCCAGTTAATAAACTAATGAATATTTAGCTGGTATTATGAAATAAAATGTTTTGTAAATTTATCAGTATCTATGTTACATACAATTTTGAGGTTATAAACGTCAATTAACCAGCTTTTTAGGCAAGTTGGATCCTGATGTATCCCTCCGCGGCTCGGCCGAGCAAGTCCGGGTGTCCGCCCAAGAAAGTTAGTTGTGTTTCATCGGAGCTCGTGACCGGTCGCCGGAAGATGGCCGGCTAAGTTTTTCTTGTTTGTGTTTGTCATCGGTTAGTTGTGATCCATCGGAGCTCGTGACCGGTCGCCGGGAGATGGCCGGCTAAGTGCTTTGATTAGTTGGGGCGTCATGGACCTATTACTAGGGCAAAAGATTAGTAGAACCCTGTTATAACATTTTCCAAGGGACCAACAGAAGGAAATGTTATAAGCAGGAAAATGTTATAAGCAGGAAAATGTTATAAGCAGGAAGATATAAAATTCCATTTTTACTTTTGTAAAAATTACATGTGAATTGATTTAATCTTTAGGGCATTGTTAAAAAGACACAAAATAAAGACTAACACATATTAGCCATTCAGTGGGAAAGTGATTCACAATTTTATTTATAGATCATGGCCAATAACAAATTCCAGCTACTTACAGTTAACCTCTTGTCAACACAAACAAATTATGTACAGTTACTTTGTGAAATAGCTGGTAATTTTGGTTTGTTTAGTGTTCACTTGACCAACTTTCACTAAGTAGTCCTCAATACGCCACACAGAGCTTATAATATTTTCAGGTGTATTGTTTTGTGCACCAACAAAACTTTTCAATGTAGCTATAGCTTCAAAGGCTTTAAGTGATGTTGGTAGAACTTCAGGCTCAGCATCTTCTTCATCATCATCATCATCTTCATTCTCATCTTGAATTGAGCAAATCTCAACTGTCAGAGTCGGACATGATTGTACACAGTCGTCCACTGCAACATATTCTTCGTAACTGCCCTGGAAATTGCAGGCAATTTGCATACTTGCCCATTCATCTGCAATTGGAGAGTTATCTGCAGTTGGCATGTCGTCTTCGTCGAGCATCTCCACTGCTTGTGCCTCTTCTGCCACTGATTTCTGGAAACCTGCTTTCCTGAAACAGTTAGCAACTGTCGTACGCAGTATTAACATCCCACGAGGCAGACAAGAAGTGCATGGCATCCAGAATGTTTACCTTTTTAATAGGTTTCTTGGCCTCAACAAATCGAAGCACTCTGTGGCACAATCGTTTCCTGAAACCCACCTTGAAAACATTAATGATGCCCTGATCTAGAGGTTGAAGGCAAGAAGTGGTGTTGGCAGGCAAAAATTCCAACTTGATGTTTCGTAAACTAACATTTGAAGGATGTGCTGCACAATGGTCTACGAAAACCAAAATCTTTCTGTTCTTAAGCCCCATTTTAGCATCAAGAAAGTGGAGATATTACTCAAAAATCTTGCAAGTCATCCAAGCATTCTTGTTGTCATATCTACATGGCAAGGTTTTGACACTCTTAAAACATCTTGGCTTTGCAGCTTTCCCCATGACCAACGGTGGCAGTTTTTCTGTGCCATCCATGCTTGCGACAAGCAAAATTGTTATCCTATCCTAGCTTCTTTTGCCTCCAGTGCATTTTTCACCTTTCAATGAAAAGGTTTTGTCAGGTAACAAATTAAAAAATAACGCACATTCATCTAAGTTGAAGATGTTTCTTTCTTCATAACTGCATAATAAATTCGGCAAGACTTCACTTTTCCAAATGTTTACAGTGCCGGTATTAATACTGGCACTCTACCCACTTATGGCACGATAAACAATGCCAGTTCTTTTTTTAAACCTGTCTATCCATCCATTTGTAGCTTTGAAATCTTCAATCCCCAACCTCAAAGCTATTTCTTCTGCCTTTTGCCGTAAAATATTTCCATTTATCGGGATACTGGATGCCCGCACTTGTTTCAACCATTCCAACAAATTTTCATCGACGTCTTCGTGATTCCCGCATCTGATCTTTTTTACTTTCACAGACGTACTTACACTTTTGCAGTTTTGTACGATACAGTTTAGCGTTGAAGCGGAGACATCCAATTCTTTAGCAATTGCAATACGTGTTTTGTGGGGGTTTCTATCCACGTGGTTAATAAAGTGAATTTTTTTCAGCCAAAGAATATGACTTGCGCTTATTTTTGTCTGCCATCATAACCTTACCAAAACAAACACGATCTCAACCGAAAGCATAACAAAGGCAGTCAACGTTTCCATAGAAATAATTAGTGCGCAACTTTTGTGAAAAGACAACCAGCACAACAGGCTACACTAGCACTGCTTTTGATAGTTCACTGCATAGAGTGAACAAAATGTTTGTAAAAGAACATGGAATCCGTGAGAATGAGCGTGAATAGGAACGCCATTTTGTAAGCTATTCCTGTGCAAGTTTTGCGTAGCATGTGTACCACTACCAGTACATCTATGGTGAATCATGCAAATGTAAACATCGTGCAGTACGGAAAAACAAACTGTGGTTTATAGGTTTGTTTTCGTGTGAAATTAATACAGCACTGTAAAGGGAATAAAATATTATTGCAGTGAAGTGAGTGATTCATAACGTTATATGCGGGAACTGAGAAATATTAATATTGCTACAAGCAGGAAATTAAAGCATTGTGCTGAATGGAGAAATGACAGGACCGCGATAAAACTGTGTTATAAGTGGGAAAATGTTACAAGCGGGAACGTTATAAGCGGATTATACTGTATTGTATTATCAAATCACCATTCTTTAGCATTCTTGAGGTCTTGCAGGCTGCTGGGGAGTAGACTGACGCGCTGGTGTTTGGCTATGCAGGAATATAATTTGGAAATCCAGTACGTTAGTGAGAAAAATAATGCTGATGCTGATCTGTTAAGTAGAACTGTGGTAAAAAATGGGATGTTGATGTTGGAAGACAAGCTGAGGGTGGGACCTATGATGGCTAAAATAAACACTGAGCGTGACTTAGAGTTGGAAAACGAATTTAGGGAGTTGGAGGTGAGGCAGAGAGAAGATGTCGCTTGGCAAGCAATAATTTCAGTTCTAGAGGACAAAGATAAAGATATAAATGACCCAAAGGTACAGAAAATCCTAGCCTGGCATTGTATTAGCAAGGGTGTGCTCTACAGAAGGGAGGATTTAAGATCTGGGGGGTGGAACCCAATTCACAGCTGACCTTTGGAAACAGGAATTGGCATGGGCAGGGGTAGATTTCATTTATTTGTCTGTTCGACATCCTCAAGGTAATCCCAGTGAGGGGTGCATGAAAGAAATTGGTAGGCTTTTGAGAATCTATTGTTCTGATCAACACACAAAATGGGTAGAGGCTATCCCAAACATAAATGAATTTTTTAATCGTGTTGGATGTTTTTTAGTAACTGTGTTATACCCAAGATGAAATAGGATTGAAATTATAAGTAAACTTACTTCATGTTTGTAAACACTGTAGTGGAAAATCACCTACTCTGCTATCTGGTGACAGTCGATATAAACATTGAGTGTTGTATGTCTCGTTGGTAGTAGCCATGTAACGTGACGAATGTTCTTCACGATTAAAATGATTGGTGACCGAGTTACTAATGTTTCTCATTAATTAACAACAGGTTGTGGGCCCAGGTCCCGCAAGAGATTGTTGCGTGTGGATTGGGATAAGGAAAACGTTACGCGTCGCAAAATATAAAATTGTAGCAGTCACGTTTTTTCACTTAGCAATATATCCTACAAAAAATGGCGTCGCGGATGCTCGGGATAAAATGCCATTTGTGTGTTACATAATAATTCAAATTTTTCATCCTCTCGTCTGTGAGTGCTTTTTATTATCGTAGCAAAAATGGCTGTATCCAGGGTAATGATTGACAAGTTAGAGGGTCAATCTAATTGGACAGACTGGAAATTCCAAGTCATAATACAGCTACAAATTCATGGATGCATGGACGCCGTAGAGGGAGGATAACTACCACCTACAGAAGCAACGGACACGTCAGATACTCAGGTTGGGAAGAAACATGAAGAGGCATCTGTAAAGAAGGCAGAATTTATGGCTCAACACATAATTGTTTGCGCTCTTAGTAACCAGGTACGTCAATTAATAAACATGTGTACATCAGCAAAAGAAATGTGGGATAAACTGCACAGTGTACGGTATATGAACAACGCCAAGATCGGCTATTTAACCAGTTTTTCAGTATAAGGGAAAAGGACGCTTGCGATTCAGTGGCAAAACACATTGCAAAACTAGAAAAACAATGGGTCGAGCTCCAGGACGAGACATGGAAAGAAGATAAAGTAAAATTGCCAAACTCACATTTCTTAAAGAGTACTCAACACCATGCCACGGGAATATTTTGAGTTCATGAATGCATGGGAATCGATTCCAAAGGAGCAGAGGAACTTGACTCTACTGAGAGAGAGGTTATGTGTGGTGGAGATGCACCTTCAAGAGCGAGTGAATGAAGATGCATCAGCTCTCGCTGCAAAAATGAAGCCAAAATGGTATGAAAGTAAGAAGTCGAGTACCAAAGGACCTAAGTGTTTTAACTGCGGAAAGATTGGTCACATTAAAATACATTGTCCAGAAGAAACATCAAGGGACAGGACACAATCCTATTCGTCATGGCCTGCAGAAAGAAAACAGAAATCGGTGAAGAGCAAAGATGAAGCCCTGCTGACAGCTCTAAATATTGCCAGTGAAGATTTGAATGAATGGTACGTTGATTCTGGTGCCACATCACACATGACACCTAGGAGAGACTGGATAACTGATTTCAAAGAAGACAGCCACATCAAAGTGACAGTAGCAAATGATGAATCAGTTTTTTCAAAAGGGGTTGGTAATTTTGAAGTTAAAACACAGTATGGAAACAAAATCGTACAAGAAACAGTGTTAGTGCCAGAATTAAAAGCAAATTTGTCATCTGTGAGTAAAATGACCGAAAAAGGTCATGTGTTATGTTCGATGATAGGAAGTGCACAATATATTCTGATAACAGGAGTATCGTGGCTACAGCAACGAAAAGAAGAGATTTGTATTTTCTAGATTCCCGTAAGGAAAATGTTTACATGTCAACGGAGCAATCAACAAACCGACTATGGCACAATAGGTTGGGGCACCTCAACAGAATAGGGATGGATCTACTAAGAAAAGGCATGGCAGATGGAATATCATTTTCAGAGGAAAAGGACGAACAATGTGTTGCATGCTTGGAAGGTAAACAATGCAGAAGACCATTCAAAGTAACTAGTGAAAAAAGTGTGAGTGAGTGCCTGCATCTGGTACACTCGGATGTGTGTGGTCCGATGCCTCAGGAATCCTGGAGTGGGGGACGGGGTATTTTCTAACCTTCATAGATGACCACACAAGGAAAGTTTTTGTGTTTATCATCAGGTCAAAGGTTGAAGTGTTTGAGAAATTTAGGGAATTCATGGCCCAAGTAGAGAAACAAACTGGAAAACAAATCAAAACTCTGAAAACCGACAATGGTTCAGAGTATGTCAACAGTGACTTCAAAAACTTTCTAAGGAACCAGGGAATAAGACATGAACTCACCATACCATACTGCCCTGAACAAAATGGATTGGCAGAGCGCACTAATCGAACACTTGTTGAGAAAGTCAGATGTATGATGAAGAAAGCTCATTCAAATGAAAGGATGTGGGCTGAAGCTGTGAACACAGCTGCTTACTTGGCAAACCGTTCACCTCATAAAGCAACTGGTGACAAGACACCTGAAGAATGGTGGTCTGGAAGTAAAGTGAACCTAGCACACCTACGCGTTTTTGGTTCCATTGCATACAGTTCCATTGAGAAGCAGAAACGTAAGAAATGGGACTCAAAGAGTCATCCATATATGTTTGTAGGATACTGTGAAGACAGTAAAGGGTACAGATTGTTTGACATAAGAAATCCAGGAAAGATCATACGTTCTAGAGATGTTGTGTTCTTAGAAGATAAATTTTCTGTGGAAGAACAAGAGCCTACGGATGTGACAGTCGTGGATGTAAGGTTGCCCTCAATGGACCCCGAGCCAGAAACATTAGATTCAA
>PNEQ01088284.1:0-63532 GCA_003012365.1 Medauroidea extradentata | reverse complement strand
GCATGTTCCGGGCGGTACAAGGCTGTAACAGACGTTTACGCGCTTTCTAACAGCACTCAAATTAGATCTGGAACAGTGGGGTTTTATTGCACGTATCGAAAGTTAAAGGATTTTCCTAGGTTTGCCTCTATGTACTTTTTTACTTTACCTTAAGAATGCTGGGCGCTGAGACTCTAAAAATGCCGTTTTCAGCAACTTTCACTATTTTTTTCTCTTCACAGACTTTTGATAGGTCCAAAGTAATGAGTGGCGAACATATATTATAGTCTATTACCTTTCGTAAAAAAAATCCGTATTCCTAGTTCAATTAATTACAGAGCAACGGGATTTTACGCAAATACGGATTTTACAGAAAATCTGACTGGTGTATCTGGGTCCCCAATACTCTTAATGCTGGGATGATTCCTAGACCTTGAGTTAATTTCTGTGTGTAGATGTCTCTAATGATCTTGTCATCGAGACAAAGTCTATTAAAAAAATTATTTCATGTCATCTTTGTTAGTTCGGCGCCCAACGAGATGGCTGATCTTGATGTGTAATGCCATTCCCCACGGGTATTCACTTCACACACTATAATTATTATTATTATTATTATTGTTATTAGTATCGTTATTATTATTATCATTATTATTATTATTATTAACATCTACACATTTTCTTTAACAGGTCGTAGATTCATAACCTTCCATCAAGTAAAGTCAAGTTTACTCCGTAAGTAGAGTCACTGATTTTGTATGAAAATATTATTTTTAATAAACTAGTTTCAATGCCACACGTCCACATCTGTACCTCTGCTGCATGGCCTGTGATTGGATGTTCTTTGATTCACAGCGTCTAGGGGTTCCACCCGCTATTACAGATGTGTGGTGTTTCAGTAACCTTATTTTGATTGGCACAGTCAAATAAACCATGCCTATACACGAAGATAAGTTGCCAATAATCATGAATGAGTCAGTGAAAAGATTATGGTCTTAAGCGCTAAAGGGGCGACATCGGGTGATTACGGAGCAGCGCCGGAATGAAATGCGGGGGAACGGGAAGATCCCCAAGAAACCCCGTCGACCAGGGGCATCTTACTGAACGATTCCCACATGTGAAAATCCGGGGACTGACCCCGCCGGGAATCGAACCCGGATCACGCCTTGGTAGGAGGCGAGTGATCTGACGACTCAGCCACCGCGCTTCCCCTCCTCAACCCTTATAATCATGAAGTGGAGCTGCAGATGTGCTCATAACGCATTGAAATAAGTTGGTTCGAAATTGTTTTCAGCAAAAATCAGAGTCTCTATCCATAAATTTCTGTAAAATAAGTTTTTAGTTTGGCCTGGAAGCATGTCAGTTCTTCCGCTGTTGTAGTGCCAGTTAAAACGCGCTCCGCTTTGTGAAAGTCAGCAACTTTGAGCATCTTCGATGTCGGGGCGAGGTAGTAAATCACAGGTGAAATACTTCCCCCTCCGGAGTCAGTTTTCCCGTTCCTTGCCGATGATGAACACGAGCTGTTGGCGGCGGAGAGACCTTCAAGGTCACGGCGGGATGACGGTGGACGAGGTAAATCATGCCTTGTTGCCCTCCTCGTGGCGATGTTCTGCGGGCATCCTGCGGACGTAACTGCACCGTGTCCCGCCCGTTATTCACGCGGCTAGACGGCCGTTGTCGGCGGCCACTAACTGCTCCACAGGCTTCCTTACTCAGCCAACGTGAACGAAAACAAATTAATCAACCTCTTATTCTACTTCTCTAGCTCGTTGCGCGCTGTATTCGCCCCTCTCTCACCTCCTCACCATCTCAAGACTCTGTCGTGCTACTCGCAAACAAATTATGATGACAGAACGTTGCGTCAAGGAACGGATTTTTGGGCGGCGTTCTGTCCTAGTAAAATTTCCAACAAGAGTATATCGGAATGGTATTTCCTTCTTTCCTCATCAAAGACTAAAGAAAACTGGACTTTTTTCAACTAAAATTTTGCTTTCAATAAATACCTTTCTTTAAACGCCTGTCAATGAAGCGCCTATAAACACGAAAAGTTATATTCGGAGTAGCTTATTAACAGTCAAAACTACATATATGACACCAGTGCCTTTTTTTCTCATCTTGGTGGTCCACTTTGGTATAGGAAGTTTAAGGTTTTATTTAACCTGATATGTTGCTTTTATATTTGTTCAAATTGATTCCTGTTCACTTACACATATAAACAAATTAAAAATTTAAATATATAAGTTTGTAGCAGTACCTGTACAACGTGTCATATCCGATTATTTCCCTCACTACATAAACTACCGTGTAGCAAAAAGACAGAGTTCTTTTTTTGGTTATGACATGTGAAATTAGTGCACCTTTATTCAGGTTTCAAGTTTTGAAAACATATACTTACAATACATGACATTTATTAACCTCTCATAATTATTATTTACAATACCAATCCCGCGCGTGAATTACAACAAAATATAATTAAGTAGTAATCTGACTCCACTTTCGTGTTGTCTTTTAAGTAGCATATACTGTGGTTCCAGCTGCCTTGCAGAATGTGGTTCTGTTGACAGCGGAGGGGGTGAGGGGGGTAAAGGGGGACACAGTCCCTCCCCTAAAACAGAGGGAAGGGACAGTATAGGCATTTGTACCCTCCCTAAGTTTTAATATTTAAAAATATTACAATTTCTGCCAGCTGTATATTCAATGTTTAAACTCGACAACCACTTAAATAGCACCAATTTGCACACAAAAATCTAAATTTTTCCGGGGGAGAACCCCCGCACCCCCTCCGTAAAAAGTCGTTATACGAAAAGAACTCAGAAATACATTTCTGTCATGGGTCGTGTAACCCCCCTTCCCCATTTATTATACATGAATACCTTTCGTCACCAATGATAAGAAATCGAACAAAACAGAAGTATGAAGGAATATTAGGAGCGATTAACTTTGAG
Organism: Medauroidea extradentata; assembly: GCA_003012365.1. Lineage (NCBI taxonomy): Eukaryota > Metazoa > Arthropoda > Insecta > Phasmatodea > Phasmatidae > Medauroidea > Medauroidea extradentata. The sequence continues at coordinate 60,611 of PNEQ01088284.1, read as the reverse complement.
GTCTTTGAACTTGTTTGAGGACCGGCGACGAAATGCAAGTACGGGGTAAACAGCAGTACCCAGATAACACACGCCTATCAACATCATCTTCCATTAAGTTTCGCATGACCACAAATAAGGGATCTCCCCGCCAGAAGCAGATTTCGTAACCTTGCGGGGAATAGATACTTCAGTCTAGTGTCAGTTCAACCCCGTGCGCGATGACGCCATGTACTAGTCTCGCCAACAATAGGCTGAGCGGAAACATTTCTTTCAAAATCCGCAACAGTGGCGAGATAAAAAATAAAAGATCATAAAATAATTGTTAACCGTTACTATTAGGCTGCGGTATTTAAACTCATGTAAGATTATATTATCTTGTATTAATGATAATCTTTCTGTATGAATCTCACCAGCAATCACGCACTCATTACATACACAAATTTTTTTATGCAGACTGTCCAGAAACAATAATAAGCACACCAAGCAAATCCTGTGCTGAATTGAAGACGAAAATATTAGTGCCAAAATGTTGTACGACGACATTTTTACTCACAATATGGCAATATAGCACTGTAGTTAATCCCCTCTTGCGGTTCACAGGTATCTTACTTATTTTACTTATCTTACTACTTCTGTTGTGACCTGCATATTATGAGTCCAGATCACGGCCGTAGAAGGACAGGTCTGAACACTCTCCTGGAAACTTGACCCCCTTGTTTTTTGGCTGCAGTTCACCAAGTTACCGAGAATATTGTGTTTTATTGGCGCTTCAGTTAGGGCGGTCGGACTCAAACTCCGCCTACTTCCTTTCCACTAAGATAAACAATTTGTCAAAACGAAATTTTTTATCAATTTATGAAATACTTCCTTCGCTCACAAAATTAAGAAAAGGCTCCAACAATCTTTATTTACTTTATAAATTTAACAATGGAATACGTATGCGGAGTTTGAGTTCGTCCGCCCGGATTACAGCGCCAAAAAGTACGATATTCTCGGTAACTTGACGAACTACAGCCAAACAACAAAGGGGTCAAGAAACTACATTGGCAGATAGGCGAGTGTCCAGACCTGTTCTTCTACGACCGTGGTCCAGGTTAAAACTCTGAGCAGTCCAAACACGATTCTATGTTTACTGTACATAGATGAAGTTATACCTGGACGTGGAGCGCAAGAGCGGACTACTTCCTTGCAGCGTTGCCACATTGTGCACGCAAACTGTCGTCGTACATTACGGCCCAGGATTCGCGTTGTGAGCTTATTATGCGTTTGTTTCTGGACATCCTAAAATGTATTTAGGCCTAATAAGTCTTAATCTACGACATATATTTTAACTGAAGTTTGGTTACGTTCTTTTTCACTATCGTGTCAGTAAACTTCTCTTCTCAGTAACTACGATGATTAAGTTCTATCTCGTTATACTAAAATCCTAACAGACAATATAGTTAATTGCATTTAAATAACCGAAAACTGACATGCATAGAAGTTACACAAGACTTGTCCAATAGCAGTAAAATAATGCCTACCTAGAACAGTGAAACCTACAGTAACGCACTGCATTGTAACTGTACGCAGGTTGTAAAGATACACGTTGGAAGAACAAATAACCCTCCAGAGGATATTACCTGTACCCGCGAACCAGAAGATCCAAAAATCAAGGAGACAGAACCACGCGGCAAAACACGTACTTCATTCATGTGAAAGATTCAGCCATAAGAAAATCCAGCCTCAGTTTGCACGAATGTAAGTTGTAGAGGATAAAAGAAAAGAGGAGGCGGAAGTCTACGACGGGTCCTACTGGGCCCATTATCAATGATCGACGGTGCCGGAAAGTTTCAAATTTTCAGCGGGAAATTAGAAATCGTCCAGGGGTGGCAAGGACGGAAAGGGAGAAAACGAGGCACTAAATGAAGATTTGTGCTGTGTTTCGTAGAAACGGGTGGATGAGAAGTCTGCGGAGGGGCGGTTGGTGGGGGGATGAGCGCGAAGACTGAAGCCTCGTCTTCGGGTCCTCTGTTTTAATTTTCTAATGTCCTCCCCCTCCCCAACCCCCTGGCACAGAGAGCGCCACAGTCCTGGCACCAGACGGATGATTTATACGGTCGCCGAACTGTCATTCAGGCCGCCTCATTTGCCTGCGCGCCGTCCCGCCAGACTTCTTTATGATTTATCTTTGAGAGGAGCGTCGGGCCGCCCTCTTAACGAAGACGCATCGCCCTCGAATGCCTCTAGTTTCGCGTTTCTTGCCGTCTCTCAACCCCTCCCGTCCGCTGCTAGCTCCCTTCCTCGCACGATGTATAGGGGTTGCACCGAGATGGATACACAACCACCTCTGCGTGACGCACGCGCTCACGTCAGTATAAATGTTCATTACCATGTCTTCAGCGAGCTAGGTCACGATAGCGGAGCAGGCGTTCTCTTCCCACTAGTCGGCGATGATCGCGACTCCCACGTGTGAAAGTACTGTATGCCACCCCGGGTCAAACATCTTAGCTAGTCATACCATAGTGTCCTGGTCCTACAAACCAGGTGAAGTTGTTCGATCCGCATTTTAAGTAATGTTTCTGTTTCACCTTCCATTGCAGTACTCTGAAAAAACTTACTATGTTAAACTTAGTACCTGCAAATTTCTTTGTTATTTTGAAGGTCTAAAGTTATCATAACTTAATAGGTGGTTCGGGATAAAGTGAGCACTTTTTAAATCCAAATTACTTTACAGATAATTATAGTTTCCTGCAACTTTATTTAATACTAGCAGTCCCCCGCGGCTTTGCTCGCGACTATTATTCGTAACTGATAATATTTACTTTAATTGAAAAACCTCTTTGTACACAAGATTGGTACTTCAGTCAACAAATGTTAGAATGTCCAAGCGGCTAGTTGAACTAATTCTGCAGCAGGATAAGTAGCTATAGCTGCCCACGCGAAAAGGAGTCATAAGTTGGTCCCTACCACTAACAGCGACTTCGCCTGGGCCTTATTTATAGCCCTGCCAATTTGAGGTTGTGGGGTAGTTACAGACACCTAAGGTAAGAGGTTAATCGAATGAAAAACATCTGTTTATCCTGTGCACAACCATTGGTGACGGTGCCCTCAATTATATATTTTCAAAATATTCACTTTAACTTTATTGACATTACAAAGGTTCAGTGGGTAAAGGTTTCACGTAAACGTATTTGCTGCCCCAAACTTGAGATTAGTGAGATGATATATCGTCCGTTTACTGCCAAAAGTGACAAAGTCAAAATGAGATAAAATTATAAAAATGCTAGTAATATGTATATGTTGTTCACGAACAATTGCCCAAGTTTAAAGTCTATTCATCGTTTCGTACTGTTGTGTCACAGTATAGTAACATACCACATTTTTGTTAATATCTACAATTTAATACTGTTTTTAAACGAAATAGCATTTATGACAATCACTTTTGGCAGTATACCGACGATATGTCAGCTGATATTGTAGAGGAACCTAAGTGGAAAGCGAACTGCAATTTTATCCCTTTTAAAGACTACACACAGTAAAAAAAACTGTACATTTACAAGGAAATTCCTGTAACGTAATATCAGAACATTATCAGTCAGATAATAAAAGTAAGATGTCAGAAAACTTTTTAAAGTGGTTACAAATATCGTAAACAACTTTGGGAACAAGTAAAATAATGCTAATGAGCTGATTTTTCGAATTGAAACAAAATAAACCTAGGAGACCTTTCACATTTTACAAAACATTTCGTACTTTCACAAAAAAAATTTTTGGAAACTAGTTTCCAAAAAATTTTTTCGTAACACTACAAGCAATTATTGTAAACTGAACTAGATATTAGCTGTAAATATACAAAATTTGTCTGTAGACTTACAAAAATGTTTGTAAATATAAAAAGAAATTTGTAAATTTACAAGATTTTTGTACATTTTACAAAATATTTTCGTAGTGTTACAAAAAACTTTTTTGGAAACTGGTTTCCAAAAAACCTTTTTGTAAAAGTACAAAATTTTTTTTACTGTGCATGTAAATTGCACTAATTCGATCTGCTTTGTAGTTTTTGTGTGTCAGAATTGAACGTTTGCACGCAGCTTTTAACGGAATTCGAGCCCAGAACCTCCCGGAATTTATACCTGAGTGACAAACAACTGCGTCACGTAACGCCGAAATAATTCATGAAAATAAAATTTATTGAAAAAATAAATAAAATATCTGTGTCCTGGGCTCATACAGGTTGTACAACACCACATCTCGATAGGTTACTGTAGTGAAACTCCAGTATAAGTTGTTTCTCGCTGCTCGTTACTGTTTTTCGGATCGTCTGCCTTGATTATTGACCAACTAAGTTTTTTTCTTAATAATCACGTTTCTTATAAAGAAAAAAAATTACATACATATACGTTTTTTTAATATTTACGTAAGCATCACTCTGACGCGAACAACACATCAATATCGCTACTTTTTAGATAGATATCGTGGGTTGATGGAAAACAAATTTTGTGCTTTTTCACCCTTTTGGGTGTCGAATTTCGAAATATTTTTAATTTACATATTAGACATTTGTATAAGTATCCAACTGAAGTGTAAATAACATCGCTAGCCCGTTCAGTCGAATCAAAATCGATCATTCACTAAAAAAACACATATCACCCCTGCACAGTATTGAGAAATCGAATTTCGAAAAATCTGAAAATCGTTTTGCGATAATTTCTGTAATCATCATCCTGAAGCAAAAATTAATTGTATATCTCGACGGGTTCGATAGATATCGAGGATTTATCTAAAACACGTTCAAGGTTTTTCACCACTTAAGAGAGTAAATTTCGAAAAACCCTTGAATTACGTTTTAGAATACTTTATTGGTATCTCGTGGACGTAAAAAACACAATATTAACCCCGCTGGGTTCAAGATATATCGACGATTAATTGAAAACGCTTTTCACCAATTTTCACCCCTTTTCACGTCCTTAGGTGGCGAATTTCGAAAATTCCTGAAATTGTTTTTTAGGTATTGGGGTAAGCATCAGTCCTAAACAAAAATCACGTCTCTATATAAAAAAACCATGGGATCGATATATATATATATATATATATATATATATATATATATATATATATATATATATATATATATATATCGAATGTGAGTCGAAAACTCATATTACCCCATTTTTAACCAGTTTAGGGCCAAATTCAGAAAATATATTTTAAATGGTACTTGGGATATTTACAAAAGCACCAATTTAAAGCAAAGAGTACTTCGATATCTCGATTGATTCGATAGATATGGAAGGATAATCGAAAACACATTTCACGTATTTTCACCCCTTTAAATACAGAATTTCGAAACGATTTTGAGTCCTGTCATAGACATTTGTAAAAGTAACCAATTAAAGTTAAAATCACGACGATAGCCAATTGTGTTTCAAAGATAAAGACGATTTTTTAAAAACAAATTTTGCCCCTTTTTACTGCCTGTGGGTCGAATTTCAAAAAAACCTAAAACTACTTTTTGCGTATTTACGTAAGCAATATTTTGAAGTGAATATCAACTCTCTATCCCGAAGGGTTCGATAGATATCGATAGTTGATTGGAAACACATTTAAGGTCTTTTCAGCGTCTTAAACGTTGAACTTCGAAAAATCCTTAAACTGGCTAATATGCATTTTTACGAGTGTCCTATTAAAGTAAAAATCACCATGGTTGGCCGTCGGGTTCGAGCTGTATCGACGTTTCTTCGGAAACACATTTCACCCCTTTTCACTCCCTCAGAAGTCGAATTTCGAAAAATCCCTTCTTAGTGCTCGCCTACGCCTGAAGGGAACCCCCACAAAAATTTTCACGATTCTAGGTCCAGTGGTTTGGGTTGCAGTTTGATATGTCAGTCAGTCAGTCAATCAGTCAGCTTTCATTTTTATATATAGAGATTAACAGAGCAACCAAAGCAACAATCAAAGTGTATAAATAGTTTCGTAAAGTAAACGAGTAAAATCAGAAAAAATTATATATATAATTTAATTCTGCACAATAGAGTCTTCAAAAGTGCTCGTTTTATCGCTAACCACATATAGCAACACTGTAAAAATCTTCCAAAAGGGTATGGGAAGGTTTTAAACCCATATACATTATCGGATGCATCCATAGAGCATACATTTAGCAGTGTCACTAGACAAATCTTGTAACATCAGTATGCATTTGAATGTTTCCTAAATATGTTTAGGAACATTGCCATATATGTATGAGAAACAGCTTTATCATTCATATTTTCGCAACACTCATATACATCGTTTTGGTAAATTAAAAATAACATTTTACAGTGAAAATGTATCTAATGGTCGCATCTAGTATGGACCGTTCGCACACGGGAAATGTGCCGGCTGTTTGTGTGTACTGGCAGGTTTTCTCGGTATTTGTCCCGTTAACACCACGCAAGTAATTTTTCGCTGCTGCACCGGTTACGTAAGATTCCAGGTGGAGAGTGAAGGTAAGACTCTTAAGGTAAAATACCCATACCTACCACTTTCAATTAAAGGTTATAGGTGATTAGAAAGAACTACTTATATTTAAGCATATTAGCATTTTACTGAATAAGACTATCATTTATCTCGTGTTTAGATTATTCGAATTTTTTTTTCATTCGTCTACGAAAGAACTTTTTGTGAGAGAAGATACATTAGGAAGGAATTAAATGATTTTAAAAAATTCGTTAAGTCCTAGAATTGGTCATGACTAAATTTACACAAATATTGGGGCATAAACCTGTGAACCAAACACTTTTTGTTTAAATACTTGGAACTTGAAATTAAAACATTCACGTCACCGAAAGTCGAGATGTCGTGTTGTGGTTTTACAGTGACCATTCATGTGCTGATCGGAATTCCGCCTTGTTTGTTGATTGTAAACATACTGACAGTGCATGTAACCCATGTACCTGCCAAACGTCATTCATTAATGGATTGCGGCTTTCCACTTAAAGTTTTAGAACCTGTACACAAGCATCACATGCAGGTTTGGAACTATGTAGAGAACTTTCATCACGTCATGAGGGACCAAGTTCGCACGATCGCGGCTTGTTATCCAGGGAAGATGCTCGATGTGTACACTGGAGGAGAAGTGATGTAGTGTGTACATGGAATCGGTTGATATTGTCAGGTAGTGTTGAAGACTTTACCATCGCAGCCTGTCCACGTACAACTTTCGGTGATGGGGAATATCTGTGACGAACGAACCTCGAGCTCAGTGCTCCATAACGAATTCGGAGTTTCTAGTGCTACAGTACGTTATTCATACGGTCACTTTAACGCGCCTTCTAACAGCACAATACCTTGGTAGAGATACACGGAGGAGGAGGAATGAGTCGCCCATGGCATGTACTAAGTAGTCATCCCAGCAACTGCCTGTAGTGGTTTTGGAAAACCCTGGTAAACCAAAATCAGGATAGCCCAAGCTGAGGATAAAACACGGGTCCTCCCGAATGCAGGGCAAGAATTGTGCCACTGCTCGGTTATGTGTCCCATGAAATAGTGACGAGACGGTTGAATGGTGAGACTCTGCGATCTTGAGACCATGACGAATTCCACCCCGTTATCCACGTCATGCAGACCGTTGCAGATGGACTACGTGAACACGCCAGGAATGACTAGATGTGCTGTTTTCCGATGAATTTCGAATCTGGGCGGCCCTGACGATGACAGACAATGTGTTTGGAGGCAACCCAATAATGACGCATTGTCTGACGTGCGTCACAATGAGTGACTGAGTCAGTGAATGAGTGAGAGATTTTGGTCAGCGCTGGTGAGGTATTGACATAAGGTGAGTATGGAGCGGCGCCGGAATGAAAGGTCGGGGGAAACAGGAGGTCCCCGAGAAAACCCGCCGACCTGTGGCATCATCCTGCACGATTCCCGACCCCGTTGGGAATCGAACCCGGATTGCTTTCGTGGGAGGCGAACGGTCTGACCATTCGGCCACCGCGGCCCCGGCGGAGTGATGATCTGGAAAGGGTGTCACTGTTCTACTCTCGTGTTTATTAAAGCCGCTTAAATGCACTGCGATACAGGAAGAAACGTATTGCAACCAATCGTGGAACTGTAATAATCGAGAAGATTTTGTCTTCATTTGCAGTAACGACTTTTCCATCGTGTGGTTCTCATGAGCATCTTCATTAATTGTGATGGGATCACCCTTTCAGTTACCCAGACATAAACCTGATGAAACATATTTAAGATAGATTTAAACTAACGGCCATGAAGAGTCGTTGGAATGTTCTTACAACGATTGTAAAGTATTTAGTGGAATATTTTTTTTACGCCATTCCAGTGTTATGAATGCCTGAAGACGCGAGCAGATGTCAGTTCCTGTAACTTTGTGACAATCTCGTCTTAGAAAATTACTTTCTTCTCTGTTTTCATCGATGTGTCGTTTAGTATTGTGTCTGTAACGTCTCTGTAGAGTCATCCTGTTTTGTGTGTATAACAATGTCTTCTTCTTAGGCGTTGTATGTGTTGTCTTAATTGTGAAGTGTAAAGTCCTCAATTATTTATACTCAGTTATTAGTACTGAACGTTTATTTTTCGTTGGTTATTATTTTCTGTGTTTTCAAATATTTCCAACTTTTTTTTGTTTTATTTATTTATTTTTTTTTTTTCATGAATGTTAACTACAACCAAATCGGCTTTTTATCCTTTATTGTTTTCTTGTCTCACTCTGGTTTTTCTCGGAAGACATAGTATTGTAGTGGCGTATATTAACAATGTTCCACTAAATCGATTGTATCTAGGTTCGACTCGACTACGTACTCTGCACGGCGAGCACAGAATCGCCAGGGAAGAATATGATAACTCGGACCAAGGATTACTTGATTATTTGTGTATGGCTGTCACAACGAACCTCAGCCCATATCCGAGCAAGGGGATGTACCACCGCACATTAAATTGAAATATGTAAGCAAAGACGGAAAAATAAGACAATTTGTTCATTCTCGACGCCTCCAAAAAAGTTAGGTGGTGCCTCGCTAAGCTTTTCATCCCCTATTAATGAGATTACGAGTTATTTCTTAAAACCTGTGTCTCTCTTCTAACAAAGGGATTCACTTTTGAAAATAAATACGGCTCTTCAAAATAATATTTGCGAATGTATAAGGCTTAAAAGGGTGGAAATTATGCTTTTCACTAATCTAAATACTTCCAAGTGCTGTTAACATTTTTTTCTATTAAATTTAATTGCTGTTACAGTTTGACTTAAACAGTAGAGTTATTTTATTTTTGCCCCCCGACCAAAGGGAGAGGTGTATTAAATTTTACGATTGTGTCTGTCTGGGGCTCCCAAACTAATGGACAGATTTCAGTGTTTTTTTTTTTTAGTGCCATTTTCATCTGGATGTTTGTTAGCTGTATTTGATCAAAATGTATCTACTTGTTTAGAATTTCTGAGCTCTTTTCCAAATTAATGCGGTAATGTGACAGACATATACTGTAATGGAATATACTTTAAAGTTTAATGTTTTGCTAGCAGTGCGCCCGCGGCTTTGCTCATGTGTGTTACTCATAGCAGATAATATTTGCTTTAATTGAAAAACCTCTTTATACACCAGATAGGTAGTTCAATCATCAAGTGTCGATGCTAGTCGAGTTAACTCTTGAGCAGGATAAGTAGTTATAGCTATCCACGCGAAAAGCAGTCTTAAGTTTATCCCTGTCGCTAACAGCGACTTCTCCTGGGCCTTATTTATAGGCACAGCAAAGTTGACGGTGTGGAGTAATTACAGACTCCTAAATGTAAGAGGGTAATATAATTAAATACGCAGTTTACGTGGTCTGAAGACTTGATTTCCCCTTAGCACAACTATTGGTGATGGTGCCCTCAATAACATACTTGTTGTTTCAAAACCTTCACTAGAAGTTAAATGCCATTAGTCTTTTTTTGGCGGGATAGTAATTAGCAGAAATATAAACTTATTGGCGCCCCAAATATGAGGTTAGTGAGATGGCATATGCGCGATGACGCCGTCGAGGAACTTTAGTGGATAGTAGCCCGCATAAGCTAATACATTTTCACCACTTTTGAACGACTTCATACAAATTGCTCTAGTTTAATCTGTCTTGCAGTTTTTGTATGTCAGAATTGCACATTTGCACAATTTTAGTGGAATTTGAGGCAAGAACCTTCGGAACAATAGACCGGAGCGACAAACAGCTTCGCCACATAACGTCGACATTATTAATAATTTCCTAGGCTCACAGAGGTTGTATAACAACACGTCTCGATAGAACTGTGCTGTAAACTTCTGTATAATTTATTTTTCGCTGGTCATACTTGCTTTTCGGATCTTCTGCCTTGAATGTTTACAAGTTTTCTTCTTAATAATTAAGTTATCTCACAAAATTAAAAAAATTCTATTACTTTTCTTTTTGGTAGTTACGTAAGCAGTATACTGACGTGAACAGCACATCAATATCTCTACTGGTTAGATAGGTATCATCGGCTGATAGAAAAAAATTATGCCTTTTCACCCATTTAGGTGTCGAATTTCGAAAAATCTTAATTTCACACCTTAAATATTTGTTCAAGTATCCAAGTGAAGTGAAAATCACGACGATAGCTCGTTCAGTCGAAGCAAAATCTATCATTAATTAAAAATCACATATAACCCTCGTACAGTACTTGTTCGAATTTTTAAAGATCTTAAAACCTTTCTGCGGCCACTTAACTAATCATCATCTTGAAGTAAAAATAAACTGAATATATCGACGGGTTCGATATGTATAGAAAATTTATCTAAAACACATTCCAGGTCTTACACCTATTAAGAAACTGAATTTCGAAAAACCCGTAAATCACATTTAGACTACTTTACTGCTGTCTCTTGGATTGTTTTAGACAAAGTAACATCGAACCTACAGAAAAAATTCATGTTGCTTATAAACCACTATTATTTGCATATCTCGACAGCTTGATATTCCCACATGTACACTCCCTGGTCTAATAATTTAAATTACATCAACTGTCCGAAATTGAATTTTTAAAACTAAAACACTATTTTGGATTTTGTGAAGAAATTTTTAATACTTACCAAAGTTGATGCACGATTCTGTGAAGCTAATTCATGCCCTAAGAAAACAGATTACGAAGTATCTGTTACGCTCGGCAGCGGAATTAAATTCTCGGGAACTTTCTTCAATATACGTCCTTAGCTCGAATTTCGAACAAGATATTCAAGTGATGAGTTTGGAAAAATTGTTAGTTTTTTTTAATTGTGTTACCCACTATTGTCGCCCATTAGTTTATTATAATTTGCACGTTGCAGTGCTTGACAATGAAGTATTGAGCATTTGTGTGTTTGAAGTTAGATGAGGGAAGAGAAGCGGCAGAATACAAAGACCAATAAAATGAATGTACTTCGAAGGAATCCAGCTGACCAACAGCTACGTCTGCAGGGTTTCGCACATGTTACAATAGGAAGCGAGCAAACAGAGGAATCGTTTCTGGGTCGCATGGTGCAAGTTAACTGGAAGACCTATTTTAATTTATGTCGCTAAAGTAGGTTATCTCAAGCCATATCGGAAATTCTGGTTTTTATTTTATTTCGAATATTTAGGTGTCTTTATTTCAAATATATCGTTATAACGCAGATACTAAGGTTTATGTGTATTTTGATATATTTCTAGTCTTCAGGTAATCTTTCAATTTTGTTCTCTTGTGGCAGAAAATGGCGAAAATGTGAATTTTTTATGCTGTATTTAGGCGTGAAACTATAGGCGCGGATTTATTAAAAATATATAGGGCCTAGACATGTACAACACACTTTCACCTTTAATATTACGTCATAAAATCATTAGGGCAGGGGTGATCCCGGATTTTTTGCGTTTGGGGAATGTGACGGACGTTGCCGTTGGTCGAAGGGTTTTCTCTGGATAGGGCCTACTCTTTTTCCTCCGCCCTTGCATTCCGTCGCTGCTCGATCTGAAATGTCTTATTTCATGTCATCCCTTATTCATCTCTGATCCTCCAGACTTGGGTGTTGGTGGTGGGCTGCCACCTTATCCCGTTTTCAGAAGCATGGTTGTAACAGTACAAGGAGAACCTTTGTAGTGCACGCGGTCCATTGTTCCTAATAGCGATATTTATTTTTCTACACAAAACATAATATTGTATTCTAATGGCTGACAACTTCTCTCACCCCAGTCTGACCTCACCTTCTCAAGTGGCTTACATACTACCCGTTAAATATTCTTGGTGGAATAAGTTAAGAAGCCTATATTACAACGAGTAAGTGAGATATTCTGATCAGCGCTTAACATCGAGGTCTTCAGCGTTGGTGAGGGATGACATGATGTTAGTATGTAGCAGCGTCGGAATGAATGGGCGGGGGAAACGGGAGATCCCTGAAGAAACCCGCCGACCAACGGCATCGTCCGGCATGATACCCACATGCAAAAATTCGGGGAACGACCCTGATGGGAATCGAACCCGGATCGCCTTGGTGAGAGTCGAGAGGTCTGACCCCTCGGCCACCGCGGCCCCCCCCCCCTTCAGAAAAACAGGTACTGGGAAAGGAATCTGTTATTGATTTTTCTGAGCAACCGAAGTCATGTAGGGCTGAGCCGGGAACCAAACCGGGTCCTCCCGAATACGAGTCCAAACTTCCGTCACCTAACTCGATTTTAAATATTAATCCTGTGTGTCAAGTCATCAAATTGCCGTAGGATTAAATTTTTAATTATTTGTCGCTAGGTTATGCACGTAAAATTGGTGTACACTTTAGAGCATCTCTCAGGTAAAAGATTCCGAAATGACCGTTCGTCGATTAAGAGTCAAGCTGGATGGTAGACCAGGGACAGATCGCCGACCCACGTTCCTCGTCGGATATTCGTGGCGCCCTGGTGACCAAGCCACGGTGACCGTCACCTTAAGCCCTTATCTTAGCCTGGACGCAGCTGATGCAGTGGGTTGGTACGCGAGGGAGGGGAGAGAAGTTTCAAGACGACGCTCACTGTACGCCCCAGGGGAGGTGGACATCAATCAGGTGGACCCGAGGCGAGCAGATCCTCGCGCGGCTACCAATTGGCACGAACTGCGAGCCCCATGACGCGCCGATAAGCCAGGGCTAGGCCTGCGGGCCGCGCCGTCGACCAGAGGTGTCGCGCCATAAATCCACGGCCTCGCCCCCCTTAATGGCTGCCGTAACTCAGGGGAATAATGGCAGCTAATGGGCGCGGGGGGGACGCCGACTCGGTGACTCAGCCGGGCATCTTGATGGCGTCTGGGGGTGAGAAGACTCGGGTGCGTCTAGGCGCTGACGTCGAACGAGGAGAAACGCCGCTTCAGACGCGGGCGTCGCCGGGAAGTAGCGTCATTTTGGAGGATTGGAACCATAGAACCTCCGCACTATAGAAGCCTTCGTGGCTGAATTAGGAATGGTTTCCGTTTCGAAGCCTAGTTATTTATATTTAGTAATTACTGTGTGCAGTTCATGTCTTGTGCATGAAAGCTTTCTCGTTCATACACCAGTGAAAAACACGATCAGGATAAATTCCAAATGTCTTAGTTGATAAACACAACTCGAGTTGTGATGAATTTTTCTACTTCATCCCACTGTTTCGGTTCCGTACATAAGCACGTATATTCGTGCCTCTTGTTATATTTTGAAAATGTCGGACTTGAAATGACTTTGGACCCAAATTATAACAAATTTTATAGTAAAAATAAACGATATATGCAACACAGAAAATTATGAGACACAAAATCGGTTTTCCCGAATGTCGTTTCCCATCAGCAATAGTTAGAAATTTGAAAAATTCGCGTTTTCTTTTGGGCACAAGCTAGAGATCAAACAACTATATCTACCTATTGCAATCGGGCCATGACTTATTTAACATCTCCTGGAGCGCACTGAGCAAATAATAAAGAAACAACTAAATGCAGACCCAACTACGCGGTATCTCTACGTCAGCAAGCTGCCATGGACAGCAGATGTCTGCTTTAGTACACAGATATTCTTGAAATTAAGTCCACAGGTAACTGAACCACTGAATTTTCCCAGTCTGTGTGGTAACAAACAACAAAACAATGTTCATAGATTATATAATAGCTTCCTCAAGGCATATACTAACAGAAAGAAATTTTACTGGTGAGCATTTATACAGAGTGAGTCGGGAGGAAAGGGCAATATTCTAGGACGTGATAGTACTGGTCGTTTTGATCAAAAACGTTCATGTGAACATGGGGTCAGTATGTAACAATTATCGAGATAGCCTCGTTTGAATGAAAAACATTGAAACCCTGTAAATGTATCTTATAGTTTAATTTTTGTGCGTTTGTGTTCTCGTTTCAGTGACAATGAGATTGTATTAAATTATGAATCACACACCATTCTCTTTTTACTTCAATTTATGTCAAGTTGGCAATGGGTTACCATGGAAACATGCTAGTAAAGCTTTATTGATTATTTTGTGGACTGTGAACTTGAACGCTATTATTTTAATGGTTGTGTCTTTGTTTCTACATTTGTGTTGCGATACCGACATTGTGAACAGGAGAGTTCAAGATGTCACACATCTACACAAACGCAGAGTATGTAGACAGAGTACGAGACTAGATTGTTTATGGCTTCTGTAATTGCAGTTCGACTGCAGCTGTAGAAGAGTACCACCACCATTTTCCCATGCGAAGAATTCCATACCGAAGAGTGTTTTCCAGGGTTTGTAATACATTGCGGTAGAGTGGTTCGCTTCCTAGTGTTCATGTGAGTTCAGAACGAGGACTAGACCTGCACGTGGATGAAGAAGAGAACATTATCGGCGATGTTCAGCATAGCCCTACTACTAGCACTCGGTGTATTGCAGCACGGCGCAATGTTTCACAAACACGTGTATGTCGATTACTGCATCGTGAACGATTGTACCCATTTCACCTACATTGTGTGCAAAATCTTCATATAGGAGACAGTGCCAAACGTCTACAAGTTTGTAACTTGTTTCAAAACAATCGTCATTTGGTGTCAATAACTCTCTTCGCGGATGAGGCAACGTTCACCGGTAATGGAATCTCCAATACACGAAACAACCACTTATGGAGCCCAAAAGAACAAAAACCCCATGGTATTGTAGATACCAATTTTCAAGTGCGTTTCTCAAGTAACATGTGGTGTGGTATGTTGCATGACAAGCTGATAGACCCGTTGTTTTAGATGATCATATGAAAGGGGCAAGATACCCACAACTTGTGCTACGTACGTTACCTGAACTAGTCGACGACGTTCCTTATGCTATACGCCTTGTTTTGTACTTCCAGCATGATGGAGCCCCTCCTCATTATTCCAACCAGGTGAGGGAGCATTTGAATACCTCACTTCCTAATCTGTGGATTGGTCGTGGTAGTACCATTCCCTGGCCACCAAGGTCTCCTGACCTCAACCCCTTAGATTGTTTATGGGGTTGGTTGAAGGATGAAGTCTACAGACCTAAAGTAAACACATGAGACGAACTGATAACTCGCATAATGGACGCGTTTGCTAGCATACAAGAATGCCATGATGATCTTCGACGGGCAACACATAATATTCATCAGCGAGATGAGATATGTATCGAAGCCAACGGTGGAATATTTGAGGATTTATTGTGAAATATCACTGGACCAAAGAATGGCACGACAATAAAAGAAACGTTGTGTAAATCTTGTTATTTATGCTAGGGAAAGGTAGGCTAAATAAAAATTTGTAGTAAAAAATTAGTTTTTTCTTCTTCGAAAAATACATGATAAAGTACAAATATTGTTAACATGCAATTTGCTTAGTTGATTTTAATCTCCTTGTCACTGAAACCAGAACACAAAAGCACAAAAATAAAACAATAAGATACATTTACAGGTTTTCAGCGTTATTCATTCAAACGAAGCTATCTCGATAATCGTCACATGTTGACCTCTGGTTCACATAAACTTTTTTTATCAAAATGACCAGTACTATCACGTCCTAGAATATTGCCCTTTCCTCCCGACTCACCCATGAGCGGAGATCACGTATATTTAGGTCTTCAGCAGGCCGTGGCAGTATTTACAAGGGTTGGCTTATAACCTGATTCATAGCCCATATACTTTAATTTTAATCTTATCGTATATATTTGCGAACGTGGGTGGATTTTAGTCGCCAAATGTTGCCTTGAAGCTTTACAGAATATTCACGACATGTTATTAAACGTGGTGTTGTCTTAAGTTTCAGTTTTTTCTTGCAAACACTACACTTAAACGCATTAACGTCAGTCTAAACTCTAATTTTGTAATTATAATTCAACGGGATTTTTTTCTGTAATTAATTTTTAAGGGTTCAGTATTGGTGCATTCCCAACTTCGAGCAAACCTAAGTATGTCGAGATAATATTTGAAATTCGTTAACACAAAATGATACGGCCTCCATAACCATAAGGGAAAAGATATGTAAACAAGTGTTTAGTTTTAAAGTGGTAAATAAGAAGGTATAATACAGTTATAACACAACAGTGTTGGTAGGCCTAGCTAACTTGAGTGGAGTGCAAACAACTCTTGAGGGTTTCAATCCTCCGTCCCTTCGTACAAATCTTGCATAATAATAATGAAGAACTGGGATAGTTCAACATACTCTTGGAATCGAACACACGACGCATTTACAACAAACAGGACAGATCAAGAAACAGTTCTAGAACAACTACTAAATGAGTTCAAATGACACTATAAGTGACTGCAATTAAATTCCTGAAATAATAAATGTATATATGTAGGAGACTTTGGTCAGCTTAACATTTAGACAAACTGAATAGCAATTTAAGCTTGATTTTTAGTTAGGCTTGGGAATTCTGTTCCAGTCATATTTATTTACCCCAGAAATAATTCAGCGGAAGATCTCGGATGAAGATTTCGACATTTCTGCCCCTCGGATAACAAGTTAAATTTGGACAACTAGAAGCGTGCCTGAAATGTCAGTAAACTAGAGTAGCATTTATTGAAATATGATGATTCTTCGAAAATGAACAGAATATTACTGATATTTTCAACTGTTAATGAATAGCCACTTTCCTGGCACCGGACTTAGCGTATAGCATCGACGATGGTATAAGACAAAAAATACGCCAGCGTTCGTGATGAATGATTGATGTTTCAAACTAAATAAGTATTTTAGACATACACCACAGCAGCAAATGGTGTGTCACAGAAAACCAGAGAATACACACAGACAAATAATAAACAAGTTGTTTACTTCTCTGTTTATCTGTGTGAATTATCTGGTTTTTTGTGAGAGACCATTTGCTGCAATGACGTATGTCCAAAATTATTCTTTAGTTTGTAACTTACCTCTATCGCAAGAATTCAAATATAACGAATAATTAATGTATAAAAATGTCTGCACTTTAGCTAAGTATAGAGATATTAAGAGTGTTTTTTAACACTAAATGCACTAAGAAAAAATTCAAAACAACTTGACCTAAATATTATAGGTTGTGTCTCAATAATTTTTGAACATTGACTCTCTCTAACAAGTATTTTTGAATTATCATAAAATAGGACGTGGCCAGTTTTGATGTCGGCGTGGAAATATCGTCTTTTATAGCAAAATCACAAGAACTAGCAAATAATGAGAATATAGTTATAGCATTTCTACTGAGCAACACTACGGTGATCACATCGACACCCTTTTGATATTAGCCACTAACAATTCATTGCCTGGACCACAGTCTTGGTTGTTTGTAATATATTGTCACTAGATCATGCTCGATCTGGACCGTGTAGGTAAGATAATGTACATTATTGTTGTAGATGGAGCGTCAGATATACATTTACATGACTTTAGGACAAAATGCGTGTGGGTTAAATCCCAGTTTGATATTTAAGACTAAAAATATGTGAATTTTTTTCAGTGTCGGTCATACTTTGACTACACTTCGTGAATTGAGATGATTTCTGGAGCGCAATATGTAGGCCTACTCCTCTGGCAACAAACATGTATGTGTAAAACATAATAGAAAATATTGTTATAACTATACTTATTGTGTGTTTTTAATATGTATGTTATCCCATAGTAATGACATAGTCACTCGCACACATAAAAGTTTTACAGAAATTCTAAGCATGACATAATTTTGTTTAGAATATTATTTTGCTTCTTATGCATAAATGCAGCTCTATAATCTGCAATTGGTACGAACATACGACTTCCTTATCCAGAAAAATTGTAAACAACATTTCCTAAATTCAGGTGTTTCCATTATCAGCACAAGTTTATAATTTCATGCTCACCACCTACATAAAAGCAAACATGTTATCCATCCCATAGAATACAGATACATCTGCAATTTACTTGCGGACATACCAAAATATCGCAAGCCATTATAATGATGTTGCTGTTCTTCCGAATGTGTAATAATGCTGAAAATTAATGTAGCACAGGAACAAAAGCTACGCAACTATACTAGTTTAGAATAATTACCTTTATGTGGTGTACGGTTTCTGATAGGTATATTACTGCGAATTGTTTCAAGTCTACCCACTATCCAACACAAGTAGCACATTCTAGACCATTTTTACGATATTTTTTTTTTAGAAAACGATTTATGTTGAATTGTTGAAACCAATTTAATTTTTTAAAAATTTATACTGGCTAATGTTAACTTGTTTTTCATTTAGTTAAGTGTAACACTTTTAACGAAAACAGCAAATGTTTTTTTGTAAAACTTAAAATTCAATTTGCGATGAAAAAATTACCTACTTAATGAAGATTCAAATCCCTAATTCTAGTTATACTTATAACAAAATAACAGAAAGGTTTAATTTATCTTGCAAACTAAATTTTTCCTGAAATTTTAATTAGGATATAAGAATTCATTGGACTACTACTGTAATAAACAAATTTAATAAAAATTTTCAAACATTTTATTAATTATTTATTTAATATTTCTTTAATATGCAAATAAAAATTTTGAAAGTTTAATGCTAGGATTTCATCTTTCATTTGAAACTGGAATTTTTAAAATCAGACAGTTAATTCTCACGATATAAATTTAAGAACCTGACGTGGTGTTTGCTTGTACTGCTAGTTGCGGAGTATCCAGGATTCCAGCTAGGACTCAACCTTAATGTAAATGAATACTTTACGTACAGCCGATTTGTCTTACAAGATAAACGAAAGATAAGTCATTTTTAAGAGACAGACTACTGACAAAATGTCTTCGCTTAATCTAAAAATTTGACAGACAAAAACTAGAAATAGTGATGACAGTACAGATTGAGTGATGCCTACGCTTTTTAAATAGTATTACTGTTCTTGTCTAACTAATGAGCAGATTATGTAAATTGAGCTTCGAGATTCGTAAAAAATGGTATTATCTTAAAAGAGTATCGAATTACATTTAGAATATTGAAATAAATCATTACGTTCATCAAACGAAATTTCTATGTAATTTCTGTAAATTATGTATATAAGTCTTAGAGTGATTTTTCAGATAGCTAAATATAACTCACAGAATGATCCGAAATTAGTTATAACTCACATGGATGGTGAGGACACTAAAAATAAACATTATTTTTAGTGAAAATTTGTCCGGAAATGGCACTATGCGATATTGCAGGGGCAAACATTAGCGTGCAAATTTGAATTCTACGCTCTCCGAAGCACTAGTCTAGTGGCAGAGGATGAGCTATTGCAGGTGAGTGGAACCTGGGTATTGCGGGTTGCAGGTATGTATCTAGGCGCTTGTTCGGAGGGTGAAACACAGCTCACCTTCACTTGCACCTAGTTACCTGCAGCCCGCAATACTATGGTTCCACTCAACGGAACTCAAATCATCCCCTCAGCCACTGAATTCAAATTTGCGCGCTAGTGTTTGCTCTTGCAAATTTGCAGTGTATCGTTTCCGGACAAGTATATAGTAACGAATAATACTGTTTCTGCCGTACCACCCACGTGATTTACTGCCACTAATTCTGGAACATCGGTTATAACAAAATAGTACAATGATTCGCAACGTAAAGCAGCAGAACCACACGATTGAATTTAGCAAGAAACTAAGACTTCTGTAATTTTGGGGTTGTATGCCTAAATAATGTTTCTTGTTTTGCTTCCAGTTTGAAAAAATAATACTACAACTTATTGTTGGAAGACGTAAATACAGAAATAAAGTTGCAATCATATGGTATAATTAAACACGTTTAACTGTAATTGTTTTCAAGGGAGCTTGCTTATTGCATAGTACGTTATTATCCTGTGAATGTGTATGTGTTATTCTTGGGAATTTTATTGATTTTAAAGAAGCCGTAGGCAATACGTTAAACTAGCGTTCAAGATAATCCGGGTTCAAGCCTTGGCTCAGGACATCCTGATTTCTGTTTTCCATGATTTCCCGAAATCGTTCCAGGCGAATGTTGGGAGAGTTTCTTAGGCCATGGCTGATTCTTCTCTCAGTTCCTATCCTTGTGTAAAATTGTGTGAAACAATCTTTGTCGACGGTACGTAAATCTCAACAAAATTAATTTTAAAAATGTAACTACTCAAATCATCCTAATCACACTTTAATGTACCAAGCACGTTACCTTCTGCAACACTGTCATGGTAACAGTTTTTTGAAAACAAATAGTTCGTAATGGTACTTCGAACATGACATCTCCTAGAGCACACTTCCCGTACGTGTTACCACACGACACAGTTTGTACAGTGATTTGTACTCCACTTATCATAAATAAATCACCCCATAACGTTTATCCCTGCAATCCAATGCCATTCCTTATAGAAGCTATAAAAAGTAATAAAATCCGTGCAACTATGTATACCTAAATCAAGTTACATAAATAATTATTATAACGTGAATTAGAGCCTGTAAATCAAATATCACTGCCCTAAGCCGATCACCTCAAACAGTAGATATTTATGCAGCGCACGTTAATTATAAATACATAATTATTAATTAAATGTGGATACGTGTACAGGACCCCGCAGGAACTTAGGTAAATTAGTATCTCAGCGTTGGCTCTAGTGGTTTTCATTCTTGAGTTTCCCGCAAATAATGGTGCGCCTATAACTGCTGGATTCCGGCGGCCCTATGACCAACTCTCAACTGTCAAAGTTCAAATTTCCGCAAACGGCGGTCAACTATGCTTATGAAAAGAACTATGGCGACTATATGTGCTGCACCGAGTATATGTGCAGGCACAAACCCTTTAGATTAACCAGAAATGTATTGTTTCTAGCCGCCAAAATTAATGTTCTTCTTTCCAAGGCTGTGTGGTGGAATAAAATCAAAAGAATTTTCGATGGTATGGTGACCTTGCATAGCAAAATTAAACTACGGCGAAACAAAATGATTTTTTTTTAGTTTAAAGTATTATATCTGTAGTTCTAAACTTACTCAAAATTTCCTATGGTAAGCATGCGTTTAAAACTTAGAACAACGTGTTTTAGGTAATTTTGATTTTTTATTTCAATTCATAGCAAAATTATATTTGTGTTTTAGAAAAATTACAAGTATGATCTCGTCTTAGTGTTAGTTGTTTAAACTATTTAACATTGTTTAGTGTTTTATATTCAAAATAAGTAAATATGTAAATTTAGCGTTCTACATGTTAAGGCATCCTACAGCTGGTATGAAAGTATGTCGAGCACTTCACGCTGTGACTTATTCACTGAAGCCGACGCTCAGCACGACCGCGGAGACGTGCAAATATACCGCGAATGTTCGTCGCACTGGCACTGTCATCTGTTGGACGCGGAGTAGAACTAACTCGTTCGTTCGAGTGCAGCTGTCGTGGTTCACCGCAGGTTGCGGAGACGAAGATGGCCGTGGTTCTTCCCTGGACGCGGAGACAGAGATCAGCCGAGCGAACATCTTGAACATCAGATAACTCGCGGGGCACCGAACAATATGCCAGCCAGGCGGTGCAGTTCCTGGGAGTGGAGTCACGATACATACAACGGCCGCAAGAGAGAGGTTAAGCACATTTCCACACAAGGTCTGGTCTGTTTGCACGGCCGGACAGTGAGAAGGACGGAAAGAAAGAACGGAACAGGACAAAAAAAGAAGGGAAATTTTTTAACCCTTTTCGTTTCCCTTTTTTCTCTCTTTTTTCCCCTTAGAATCGTCGTCGTCTGGACGCTGTGTAGTTGCACTATATACGCCTCCCTCCCCTAACCCCTTTGTTGCAGAAACTCTCCCTAGTGTTTAACCAGATTGTCTTTATTTCATTGGCCGGTTTCGCCTAATAAATCGCAGCGGGCCACGTCACCGCCCCTTTCTGTCCCCTCCCTTTTTTGCACAATGTCGTCTTCTGGGATCGCGGAGGTAGACAGCACCGGAGTTACGTTCATGCACATACGTAATGCGGGGCGCGTGGAACAAGCGTCCAAGAGCCACTCCCACTTATCGCAGCCACGAACCGAGGCCTATCTGCACAGAAGACTCCAAAGTGAAAGTAAACCTCTATCCGTAGATTCTGCTTTCCTTTGAACCCTGAGGAGAGCAAGATTAGGGATTTACGTGTTCAATTTATTTGGTGAGTCTCACAGTCATCTTTCAAGGTATAGCTTCAGAACATAGCAGTTTCCTGCATGGTAAGGGGAAAATATTGCCACATCAAGACTAAACATAAGTGAGGGGGAGGGGAGATGAGTAGGGGTCTTCAGTGTTTCTCTGGTCATGTACATAGTTTTCAGAGTATTAAAAGATCTGTCCAAACGATCCTAAACAATATAAGCCTTACGGAATGACAGGTTATGAGATCCACTTAATATAGGCTAATTTATCATGTAAGACGTTTTACTTACTATCGCTAGGACTTTTGGGTTAGACAGCGCTTCCTTCGTTTTTTTTTTTTTACACTTATCGTCTCACTGAGATTTGCCTGCTGAGTAGAAAATAATCTGCGAGGGTGGCGCGTCGATTCTTCGGCGTTGTCAGAAAGTTGTTCTTGTTCATGGTCGTTTAGGAAGTGACTTGATTATCGCATCCCGCCGCAAAGAATTGTGCAGAAATATAAATGTTTTAAGTGTGTTTTTACTGACTGAACTTGCAATTCATGTATCTATTATCTTGCAAATGACTCTCCCACTGTCGTAATGATAGATAGTGACTCCATTGGCATAGTTATTGCTTCTTTACTGTTTACCAAACACAGAAAAATAATTAAAATGCTAGTAATGTAAACTAATAACTAAGTGTAACAAACACTGGCACCGAGTTCAAAAGTTGTTCTGTATTCTGTGTCTTCATATAGGCCTATGTGAATTATTTGTCCTGATCTGTAGATACGTATGCGGTGATCGGTTTCACTATCCTACCCTTGGACGGGAAAGAAAACTAAATGCGATGTACGTTGAACAGTATCTGGTAAGAGAAGTTTGCACCCTTGAAAATCAGTAACTAAATTTTTGAAACATAAAATAAAAAAACAAAGTTTGATAAATAGTAAATATTTTTAAAAAAATCAGTTTACTTTAGGTAAACATGGTTATTGGGAACAACTGTTTAGTGACAATCACCCTCTACAAGCTGCCATGCAACGCGGGTTGCGTACCTCACTGACATGCGAAGAATTTGTCTCTAAAACTGTTCACCTGAAAGTGTTACTTCAACATCACGTGATTTCTGTATGTACGTATAAGTATGGTATTTTTAAAAGCTATAAAAATACCCATGGATTACACATACACATTTGTATTATGGTAAAACACATTTAAATCTGCGAGAAATTAACCACTTCGATGGAAATTCCAGTCGCTTCGCTCAAAATTAGGAACTAAAGTTTCTGAAACCGTGCTGATTGTTCAGTAGCTAAGTGTTACTGATTTAAAAGTGATTTTCACTTCATCTCACTGAGTTTCATCTGCAGTTTAACATATTTTCTATTGCATCTACAGGTTCATCATTTAGAAACAAATTCTTGACTGGAATGACAGTGATTAACATCTCACTTATTGTAACCAGTTATTAGATTTTACAGTGTACATAACTTACTTACTTCTAAAATTAGGGTAAGCCAGCTCTCTAAAATTGTTTTCAGAAGGTGCTACGTAGTGCTTAAAGAAACACAATTATTAGGATATACATGCATTAGTATTGCGTGAATTTTATAAGTATTTATATATAAGTATGAACCATCAATTTCAAACTGAACAACATACTTCGTTACGTATCCCATATTCATTGCGAATTAATTCACCACGTAGGTACAAGTAAACTAGGGTCTGTCTGTATAAAAGCCATTGCAATATCAATATAACACTTTAACGCCATATTGGCATTTGTCACAAAGTTCATGGCATTGTATGATGGGTAAATATAATTAAATAGAACCAAAAATTCTGAAAAACACATAAATGTAGTTATTTGTAATATTACTTAAACATTTTTCTCTTGTCTTTATAGACGTCCGATGATATTAAATTTAAAAACAATAATTTTGTAACTAACACAAACAGCGACTGTGTCTATATAGCTACATGAAACTTGAAAAAAAAAATATATATATATATATATATATATATAGGATACACACGTGTGCGCTTGTTTAATTTGGAGACATTATGTAACACGATTAATGATCACGATAAAAGTTCTGTATTCTAACGTTATAGGCTATTCCTAGCATGAAAGCATTCTCATAAACTTTCAGAAATACGTACTGAAATTCTTTACAAACTGAAGTTGTCCTTTGTTACAGTGTACGCATTTTTTGTCTTATCCTTACTGCTAGTTGGGAGGAGGGGTTGGTGGGAAATTTCAGAAAATTATTTTTCCCACGAGGAAAGAAAACTAACTTAATTGCAACAAATGTATAATAATAAATGTCCACATGAAATCACATTAATATTGGCTGACAGTTGACGTAGAAATGAAATAAAATTTGTGTAAAAGTATTTCAAACTCGTCTCCGTTTACAAACTCTTTTCTGTGTTTTGTTAACCTGACTGGCGATTAACACGCGTTCCGATTGGTTCCTAGTTTCCTGCCTGGTGTAATTACTATATTAACTTAGTTGGCGACAAGACGTTAATCTCTACTTACCTATCTGTTCCAACCGATACTAAATTGTAACTAGCGTGTTTGCCTATACACGGTACATACTGTTAACAATGTTCCTCTGGCAGTCCTTTTTCTTTGTTAAGCAGGGTATGTCTACCACTATTTTTGATTCAAATATGTTAACTAAACGTGGTAGGTTGTGGTAATTACGGAGAGAGAGCAAGAGAATTAAAAGCCATCGCAAATTCCACCTCTTCGCTTTCCCGCTATAGACTGTTCACTATAAACTGAGCACATATCAGATCTTGTAATTAGTTAAAAATATGTTTTATTCGACCAATAGATGTTAACTTTTGAGAGTGATGAAAAATTTACACTTGGTTTTAGTTTCATAATAGTTTTCATATTAAAAATAGGAAAGATGAATGCAAAACGACAGAAAGAAATCTTTATGCAGAGCTCACTTTACCGTGAACGGCCTATGTCAAGTTGTTGCCACCCACGGAGACAAGTTCACTTTGAGTGCAACATGTTCTTGATCTCACAAGGGGAAGAGAACTTAACAAAAACGCGAGCAGTCCTGAAGACAGAGTTATAGTACAGCCAGTGGGGGTTGGCATGCCTCGTGCCACGCCTACCGACATGTTTGTTACCAGACGTTATCCCTGCGCTGCGTGATGGCTGACGCAGTCAACATGCCCGCTTTATTACAGCACCACTTCTTTCCTTCCACTCTTACGTTTTGTTCTTGTTTTATCTCGGTATTGCCTTCCTCCACTTCATTCCGGCAGGTTATCAAGGAACTCACTATGACTAGCCTAACACGCCTCGTATTCAAACGCTTATCCGTGGAGACCTTTCGATGTTCGAAATTGTAGCCTACACACAATGACTTTGGTGGTGTATCAGTTTCAATGTCACCAAGGACAAACGAACCAATCATCTTAATGCAACTTGCTCATAACAATCTGATAACTGTTTAGATACAGTCACGGGAAAAATATTATTAGTGGCAGTTACAAAACATTTCGTTGGTATTGATCCTGCTAAATGTATTGTATGTAGGCTACCGGCCGGAAAAATATTTTTGCTTGCACTGCTAAAATACTGTTGTCACAAAAAAAATAATGTTGTATTTACCACAAAATTGTATGGCAGGGATGATTTAGCACAGCTTTCTCTTTCAGTGTTAAAACTGGATTCACAAACAACCCTTAGCGTGCGTACGTATGTGACTGAGATGGTCAACTTTCTACTCCTTACGTAGCTACACAAAGTGGTGGTTGTGAATCCAGCTTAGACGAAGCCGTAAGAACATAAGACTACATTTAATGTCGGTAACAGTTTTTTAAATACTTCCTCTTTTTGTCACAAATTATTTTACATATTTTAGTTCCTAATCTATTAAGGTGTCATTGTTTGTAGCCGACTTGTGCTTATTTAGATACAATGGTGTGAACTCAATCACGAAAACCTCACATACATACGTGTGTACGTACGTCATTTGTGGTTGTGAATACGGCTGTATTGTTTAAATCGCTTCACGTGCTCTGATGACAGTATTATGTAAACCATAATTTGAATAACACTTTGTAGTTGTGTGATGCAGACAATTTATTATCTAGTGAAGTAATACTAAATTGTGTAGTTTTAGTAACATAAAACCAGATTGGCGTTTTAAAATGTCTGAAATAAATCGGCTTAATATTTGTGACGAATTTTAAGAATTCTTAAGGAATACATGAATAAAATTTTAGCTTCAAATATAAAACACCAAATGTATTAACTTGATACCAGCACAAATGGTTCACTACAGATATGAATATTTTTAATCTGAAGAAAATCAAATTAATTACATAGGAATCAGTAAAGGTAGTGGAAGCTTGCGAAGTACTTAAGCTAAGACTTTTTTACGGGTGGAGAGGCGATGTATATGTAGTTTAGAGCAAATTTATCTCCCTAACACACAAGTACATTTTTGAAGCGATCTGATGGTTTTGGCAAAGAACGTTGATATTCGGGTTGAGCGTGGCTGCAGCTAAGTGTGCCTAGTTAAGATTTGGTGAATGAGTAACTACAGACCTTCATTGCAAGGACATTTGTTCGTGTTTACTACACTGCATATGCAAAGTTACGTGTAACGAACCATGCTCACTGAGGTTAACCAGGATGAAATCGGCGACATTTCAGAATGGAGTCACGTGTGCTATTGTATTGTCACACTTAAGGCCTTGTTACGGAGTTTTGCAGTGATTTCGAAAATATTTTTTTAATTGCTACCTAATACTCATATCAAAATTTCGCTGCACAGTTTACACTTATATTTTATAATTTGTAGCTGAATTTTTTTGTAGAATTATACTGAACGGTTTTTTAGATTTCATTACCCAAAATACCACGTTTTTCGTCGTGAAAATAAGCAAAAATGAAGGAAATTATTTTTTTGCTGGCGAATGGTACATTATTTTTAATAATGCGTCAACAGTATTGTGCATAGTGTGATTGCACATTGACTCAAATTTTTTCAAAACTTTTGGTTAAAAAATATTTGAGTTATAGGCACCATTCTGAAAAAAACTCGGGAACAAGCTCTTAAGGTTGCCGCCTGGGTGGCCTAAAAGTGCGGAAGGGGTACGGATGACATAGCATGCGCGTAAAGCCTTAACGTAGTTTCTAGAGGCAAGTCGCAGAACTGCCACGCAGTCTTCTCGCTGACAGCTACGGAAAGGAAAATTTCGAGATTTCAACGACCTGCATGTTGGAACCAACTGTAGTGTGTACGGTCCAAGCCCCAACCATTTGTAAACTAGTTGACACTCTGTAGAACAGCAGACAATGAACGAATGTACGGGGATTGAGTATACATAGGACGGTGGATTCTAGCAGGTCATTGTAATGACGCCCCTTTCCTGTCCCTACTGATAACTCACTTCAGTGAGACTCTTCATGGTGACATTACAAGTTTATCAAGTAGTTTTAGATACAGATGTATTGTACACGCTTATGCCTTTTTTTTTTTTTTTTTTTTAATTTCTGCACCGAAAATTTTATGCCTGGAAAGGACCGCAAAACACCAATCTTCGAAATTTTCAGCCACAAGAAGAGTTAAAATGCAAAATGTACTAAGTGCCAGAGTCCACATTTTCACGATGATTCCATCAAAATGGCTTAGGCTATGTGTCATACCCTTCTATCTTACAAAGAGAGGTAAGGCAATACCATTATTGTTATAGGACTTCCATCAAAATGTAATAAGTGCCATGTCTAGTGATATTCAAGAGGGAATAAGTGCCATGACTAGTGATATTCAAGAGGGGATAAGTGCCGTGATTAATGATAATCAAAAATATATTAAAAAAGAAATAAGTGGCACTTTCTGTGTACATTGGATTCCGATGCTGTTATGTTTGATATTTTGATTGCCAACAATTTCAGCAAGAACTATTCTTACTATTAAACTATTTTATTCCGATTAAATATGAGAGTGTATATGTTTGCTACGTTTTTCTGCTTTTCCTCGGAAGAAGGTTTTTTTGCACTTAGTCCATTTTTAATTTCAACTCTGCAATTTTTTATGTTACTGGAGCACCATAAATTGATACACACACATGTAATAATCTTTGAATGTCATTTCTAAACAGACACAACTCACGCATGATGAATACTTTTTCCAATAAACTTTCGTCGGCCGAAGCTCAGTACGCCACTCGGCGGTCTGGGGGCCTATTTTGTTCGTATGCGAACCGCCCGCCTGACCGCTCGAAATTCACTGTTGGTATGCTTGAACACGTCTGGCGTCCTCGTACACGAGATTCGTATACGAAAATCTACTGAAGAGGTGGCAGGCGGCCGAATTGGGTATTTCGCAAACGAGAAGTCGAAAAAAACAGAAGCTATGGAGCAAGAGTTTAACAATTCTATTTTTTTTTTTTAAGTTCTCGACAATGTTTAAGTAGAAAGACGCCACTAATTAAGTTACGTGTTATAAATTTGATCTAGCTCTTTTGCGATAGTATGCTTATTTTAAGAAAAGTTTTTACACATGCTTAACCACAAGTTATACTGTTTTTATTAATTCTGAATTGGCTATTTTAATTTTATTATGGTATCTTTTATAATTGAAGCCAAAGACGTTGCATATTATAAGTCGTAAATTTTTGCGATTGACTGAAACATACAAATTTTTCCCTTTTAAGAAACTCGTTAAAATATTAACAAAAATGCACTAAAATATTGACAGCATAATAAATAGGAAAGAATATTAAGAATGAGTGATCATCGCAGCAAAAGTTAAACGTGTGCTAGGTTCCAATGTATCTACGTAACTAGCATTTTTTCGCATTGTGCATTCATATACGTTTTGTTATTCGTCTGTGAACAGTTGTTACAGTGTAAAATAATATTTTAACATTCGTTGTTGAATCACATAACGTGCAACAAGCAGTAATACTTTATAACTATACGACTGTTAAAAAAATTTAATTCGAGTAAAATATTGTGACTAAAATGCTCAACATGTTAACAGTAGGTATTTGGCCTCTTTCATAAAATGAAATTAATTACGTAAATCAATATCATAATTACATTACTATAGGTTAAAACTATGCAACTTAAGCTTAAATTTCTTAAAGCGTTCGTTTAGTTAGTATTACTCTAAAAGTTTGCTGTGGTTTTTATTTAACCCATCTAGCAGGAATAAGTAAAGAGTTAAGTTCAATTTATTTTATTTATTTAAAATTTACACTTTGGTTTAAGAAAATGTGGTATTTATTAATGAATTTTACCGGAGAAGTGCAGCTAAATATTTGTGAGGCGTATAGATGACTAATTTTAAGAGTAATTTATATGTGTGTACATTTCCAACATTAATTGTTTCATATCTACAAACAAAAAAAATTAGTTTCAATGAGTCCAAAATAATTAAATTACGTAAAATAAATTAACTTTACGTACAGTTATTTTTACAACGTGAATTTATTAACGCAATTATAGAAATAAAAATTTTCCATCTGTGGGGAGCTTCGAACCTCAAAATTGTCTTCTGTAATCAAGCAATTAACAGTTGCGCTACGCATTCTACATGAAATAATGTTCGAAAGTATGATATTTACGTAAATATTGTAAAAATTCCGGTTTTTCACGCTGAAACTATTTCTGTTTAAATTAAGATTCATCTACCATGCTGATTAACAGTTTAAATGTCCTAGTTGTCACACAAACTCATATTTTGTAAGTCGAGATGTGCATTCGAATAACCGCCATCTTCTCGACCAACGGTGCTTACTTCGTTCACTTATTCAGTATACGAGTTCAAGACAGTGGAGCATACCGGTTTCTAAGTATGACAGTTCGTATGCGAATTTGACCATTGAAATAGCTTGTACATGAACGCTCGAGCTGTGTTTTACGGCCTAGGTCCCCTGCGGGCTTATTCGGTACGGCCAAAGTAATGTTGCTTCAAGCGCAAACTGCCTTAGCTTCGAGTTTACTACGAAAGCGATTCTGTACGGCCAAGTTGCGTTAGAACTCGTTTACTCGGAAGCAGATATGAAGGAAAATACTGAAGCAAATGTGCGCGGGTATCGGAGGCTGCGCAAAGCCCGGAATTAGTTTGTTAAGTTGTTTAATAAGTGTTATAAATAATTACATTGGCTGAGACGGTGATATATAATAACTGCAGTGTATGCCTTCACGAAAAAAGACCCTTGGTTTGTCAAAAGTTCCATTTTAAAGTCTTGTGTATACGGTGAAAATACTCAGGTGGAATAACCTCATTCTTTGGCTTGGAAACATGGACAATCCTTTCCTAAACCTACATGTGTTAATTTTACAGCAACGTGTGGAAAGACAACGACTACGAATTACGATAAGACAAACATACATTATGTACTACAATACACTAGGATATCGTTTGCCTTTCATGTTGAAGCATAGTCATGACAAACAAGGTTATTTTGTTAATTAAGACGAGTGCTTGAGAAAAATTCGTGCACTAAAATAATAAATGATACCTACATAAAAAGTGGTAGTGGTAGGGTCTGTAGAGGTCAAAATGTGGAGAAAAACTACAAATTTTGTATGTTCATTTAACTTGATACTAACCTAACCCCACAATTATTGAATTACTGTTTTTAATTAACCTAAAGTATGGTACCAAGTTTAGCATGGCATACACTGATAATTAGCCTACTAAACTAATTTATGACAGTTGAAGTAAAATGATTAAATATTCAAACAAACGTAAACATAGTTACTTATTGTGTCCATCTAACTTAACATTACCTTAATCCCACAATAAGGGATTAAAATAACTTTCTATAATTGGATGGGTATACAACGAACTCAATAGTGGCTTTTTGTATATGTTTCATCGAAATGACCTAATAATTTGGCATACACAAACTATAGGCCCTAACTAAATTGCTATCCACTACCTTCAAATTGTCAACTTCCAACTTGCTAATGAAGCCTATGTTGTTATAAACACAAACCTATAGAGGCCTACATAAGTTATATGAAGCGGTTCTTTATTTCAATTACCTAAAAGCCTACAACATTCAAACATAACTACTGGTGTTTAAAAATTTATTCTGTTTTGCCCCGAATAAACAACTAGGTTATGGCATGTTAAAAAATTATACCTTACCCTCCCCCCCCCCCCAACAATTTGTTGGCGAGTGCCATACATATTATCTCGGACACCCTAAATATATTAATGATGTAAAAAAAGAAAGTATATATGTTAAAATTCACGACTGGGGTTGCCTAGAACCAAAATTTTTAATACTACAAACGAACACGCACGTAACATTAAATTCACAGACTCGGGCGAGATTGTATCCCAATTACACAATAAACATATGAATAGTTTTTCTACAGGGGTGTAGTGTATTTAGGAAAAAGTCAACTCTCCTCTCCATTTTTGAACCATCCATTACTTCCTTGCTACCACGTGCAACGAAGCAGAACCATAGATTAAGCGAACTAAAAGAAAGGTGGCAAACTTACGCATCGCAAATGTTTCTCGATTTCGTCATAAATAGAGTAATTTTCGGACAAAAGGGCAGCCAACCTACGATAACCGTCAAAGTAAAACGATTGAGGTATCTCATAGAAGCAACATTTTCCGCAGAAGTAAATTATAGCGTCGGAAGCAATCAGTGGCGTACAGAATCGATCGCGAGAAACGAAACGCTATTTCGACAGCCGAAGTAAAGCAAATTACTTCATGACGGGACTTTGCTTCGGCTGTACAGAATAGGGCTGCTGGTCAGACGGCAACATTCAGTGTGTGAAACTTAGTAGGCTGGTTTGGTTGGTTTGGAGATCCTTTTGAATTTAAATTTGTAATAATTACCAAGGTCTGCAAGAAGAAAAGTGAGAGATTATACGCGTCAGTTGATCTTCTCGTATCAGTGGGTACGATCACAGAGACACGCGAATGGTTTTTGAGTTACCAAATGACAATCTGACGTAGAATTTTAAGTCCTTGCATATTTTTTACTGTAACCGTGCAGTAACGCCTGAAGCACGCCATACCTAAAATTCCATCGGAAACTAAATTAACCGAAAAAGTAATAATTATATGCCATTTCATGTCTTGGCAAGCGACATAATCTTATAATGATGTCCCAAATCATCCAGACGTTGATGTAGTTTTCCATTTTTTAATTTATATTTCGGCTCATTAATGCGTGATGTTATTCTCTCGATACGGTCAGTAAATCTAGTCGTCATAACTGTCCCGCCGAAAGAAATGGCCTTCGGTGAAAGCACATATCTCAGGCGCCAGTAACAAATAAATTAGAAGGCTTTTAAATTATGCATAGTGATGAGGTTCTCAAGGTCGTCGTTGAGACTTCGTGAACAGAAAAGTTCTGGGCGTATCTTTATATATGTTTATGTTGTATACGCATTTATTTGAATGAATTTGCTCATTCAAAAAAGATAATTTGTCAGTATTTTTAAACCAAGATTCACCAACAGTGAATTACTAAACATTGATGATTAATTGGCAGTTGGAGTGGTTTACTCTAGGATAAGACAAACGAAGTATTAACATTCCGTATGGTTGCACCTCATTATATTATTACAAAAAATATTCCAGTTATCTATCTCGACGTGTTGCCGAGTGATCATTGTGTACGTTTACTGGGCAAGGTGATAAATTAGGCTAACTTTGTAAACAGTAAAATTACGAACATACGACATTGTCGCACTTTGTCATTGCAAAAAAAAAAAAATAAAAATAAGCATGAGAAACGAAAATCACAGTAAATTAGCCAGAATTTGTGTACATCCAACGAGGAATTAAATTATGTCAGATCACTAACAAAAATTGAGAAACTAAATATTAGATCAAGTTACTGACTAAACCAAAAAAAATCCTTAATGCAGCCTAAACAGCACACACTTATACGAAGACAAAATTGTACACAGGTATGGGTGGATATTGCAGAAACAAGATTGGACACTTTTGATAACTACTCGACAGCACGTAATAGGAAAACTATATATTTGCATTCCGGTTTCCATGTTTTTATCACTCCAGAATATTGCTTCTAGTGAGATGACGTGTTTATATTTATATTACATAATGAGATTTTTAACTGTAGAGAAAATGCACTATGCTCATCATTAGGTTATGATATTTTCGTAATGTAGATCCTGAGCGACAAATATAAGTATAATTTATGTCTACTTCTCCTGGCTGGTGCTCTTTATGTCGTTAGTATCAACGTCTCGAGCAACTAGTAATACATACCAATTTAAATAAACACTTAGAACAACTTAAGGGGGTTGCCTACCTAAGAGCACTGACGGGAGCAAGGACGGGAAATTATTTGGGGATAGTTTCCTGTCGAACATTCTAAGATAGGTCGTCAGAATGCTTAAGAAATCAAATATGCACATACAGGCTCATGCCCAAAGAGGTATACGCATCAATAGGACGGCGGAAAGTAACAACTTGTAAATTATTTCTCTGTGGCATAACCCGCTCTTCAGGATTTGTGAATATTTTACATTTTTCCACCCCATAAATTGCCGAGTTATGAAACATTATGAAGTAGCTTTGTAGGTATTTACGTAAGTTTCATTTCTATGTATAAAATAGTCTCGAAATCTGAACAGGTTTAAGAGATTCGGGGAATTAATTGAAGGCGTGTTTTATATGTTAATGTCCTAAGAAGTTGAATTTTATAAACCTTAAATATTTTTAGGGATATGCGTATGCTTCATTCTGAAACAAAAATCACCTCGATATCTCAACGGGTTTAAGCGCTATCGTGGTTTCATTAAAAACTCATTTCGCCCCTTTACACATCCCTCAATTGTCTAACTTAGAAAAATCCCTTCTAAAAGGGTGCCTACGGCATGAGGGGAAAGCCACCCTCTAAGTTTCGTGTATCTACGTACAGCTTGTATAAGTATAGAATTGAAGTAAAAGTCATAATGACAGTCCGTTATGTTCAAGCAAAATCGGTGGTTCACAAAAACACATTTCTACTCTTGTCTTCCATTACGGAACATTTTGAGCAATTAAATAACCAGTTTGATATGATAAGCAACTTTAGTCCTCAAATGTTTGATAGATATCGAGGATAACATAGTTCACGTCTGTTAACCTCCTTCCTCCCCCCGAGATGTTGAATTTAAAATAAAAACCTGAAACCGTTCAATAAACAAAGTAAAGTGTCGCATTCACTCACTCACACACAAATGTCTCAAACGTGATTTCAAGATTTTACGTATTCCCCTTAATTATATGTTGTTTTCAACTAACCCCCGATACCTGTCTAACTGTTTGAGAGAAAAATTTGCAAAATTTTAACTGGAAATAATTAAATAATGAAAACGGGGACATTAGTTTGTAAATCATTCAAGACAGGCGATCCGAAATGCAGGTATGACCATCGATAAATAATTTATAAATATTTTTTCCAGTGCTATCGATTCGTAATGCGGTACAAATCTCTTTTTACAGGCCCGTATTTTATTATTGCTTTTATTTAAAGAATATTGCTGATATTATATGTTATGCTCCAAGTTTTGAACGCGGGCAGAGCTGTATACGTGCAGTTAGCAATTAATATACAGACTGAAATAAAGAGGCGTCAATAAGAATTGGAGCAACCTGAACAGTTGTACAACATCTCAAGGCGTAAAATCTATTCAACTACAGAGTTACAGCTATATTTAATGTCTAGATTACACATAAAGGTGTTTTAATTGTATCCCGATTACAGCATTTGTGTTACACTGTGTATGCAGACAACCAACACAGTGATTCAAGGACACAGAATACAGCATATTTCTTGTTCACTCATATGCAAGCGATAGTAACAACTGACTGTACGAAAAATAATAACCGCATTTAATTCATCCTGGCTACACGTTTGAGTAACCCTTATACGCCTCACAGTAACTGTATTTGAATTTTCCGTCTAATATTATTTTTACTTATCACAGCCTGTAAAATCGAAGATATGTGTTTGTTCTTGTAACTATTCACTTCTAAGGTAAGTCCATAAGTGCGATAAAACTTTGCCCACACAACTATACAATTAAAATTCTTTAGATTCAATAGTAGCTAAGATAGTCAAATAACAGCACATACATGTGCAGAACTCATTAAACAACTATGACTCACTTCTAGCATACAGTATGAATACTCCTGAACATATCAATGTTCCAAAATGTAATCCCGCGAATACAATAAAATTTTACTGATAACATCGTTAACCAGAACTGGTTTATAATAAACATTGCAGAAATATTTTTTTCCCCACAATACTTCCTCTGTTTCACTAATCTATCTGCAGTGTTAATTAGCAGATAATTTTAAATCTTTTATAAATTTTAAGGGAAGAAAATATAAACAAATCTACGATCATATCGAGATATTTGTGATGGGATGTCGTTATCTATAATATATAATCTATCATATACCATCTATCATATACCATCTGTCATCCATCATATATCATCCATCATGTATCATATATCTATGATCTGTAATCCGACATACAACGACGATCATATCCCTCACCTATAATCTATCATACAGCTAATATCTATTTATTATCACATATAGTATATCACATATCATTGTGTTGCTAAGAAACATTATTAACGTGTTACAAGGAAGGAGAACCTACAGCATAGCCACACTCCCCAGTTACCGGCTTCTTGAGTTGACATCAACGGTTGTTGAATCCAGTCTTCGAGGGAGATTGGCGCACATGGGCAGGAGGGAGGGGGGTTGTGACTCCAGATCTGTGCGGACACTGGTGTCTGGCAACTACGCAGCAGCGACGGTGGGGATGGTGAGTAAAAAGTGTCCCGGCACCTTCACGTCACCATCCATCACGTAAGAGCGCCAGTACGCCGGCCATTGTTCCTCAATGACCAGAAGGACGCTGCAATGGCACCAGTGTGATTTACCGATCCGTCCCTGCGCCCCCTTACTCCACCCCTCGCGTAACCACTTCGCCGGGACCTCCAGGCCAACAATGCTGTCGTGCCGGACCCCATTGTTACTGCTACTTTATACGCGCAAAGTCGTCCTACTGCCTCCACGGCTCTACAGTCAGTCGAGGGTAATACTGGGACGTGCGTCCAGCAGCCCTGCCTGGAGTTGGCCGGACGAGAAATTGCACGCCGTCGGCCGCTGGTTTTGGCAGACCAGGGGGTCGTAAAAAATCCAGCACCGAGCTCTTCCACTTAAGTGCAAAGACAAATCATGCGAAACGATACAGGGGACAGGCAAAGTAAATGGACGTGCCCTGGTTTCTTGCCAGAGAACAAAAAATTTTCTCTCGATATCTAGATTACTCACAGTCGCTAACAATATTTACCGATCTCGACATTCAGCAAGGATTCTAAGTAAGGATATTTCAGGTAAGCAGCAATCTGCAAATTGCTTTCAAAACAGTGTATGCTATGTTACCACTTATTCATATACGTCATGAAATTTTGGTTTAGGAGTGACGTCAGGGCTTGACGAACTAGTAGCCACCAAGTCATCTGGGATTTGTGAAATACTCGCGTCGTGGCATTGCTCGGCGCTTTTTCTCCGCCAGAAAAGTGCGTTGAAAGTTACGCATCATGCATCATGTTCGTTTGCCGGCCGCATTAACGTGGATTAATATTTTGAGTATTGTCAATTTACGTCAATCAGTTTTCAGTTTGTGGAGAAGGTAATGATTTTAAATTTAATTTTCAAAGGCCTATTACTCCTCAATATTACGGTTACGTACAAAGTGTCATATATTTTCTACTTTCTTTTTCATAAGAGAACACCACTCGATGTTTGGCCCCATGTTTGAGAAACTTAGTGTATATTTATTTAACATGAAAGTATACAGAAGAAAGGGATTATGTCGCTTTTCTGAGACAGCGAATGTTATAGTCTTCGAAAAGTAACATAAAACTATCACATCTTATTCTTAAGGCTATTTTCATTTATTTCAAACAATCGTAAATAACTCGAATATTTTTTAACCAAATGCTTTGAAAAATGTGAGACTATGTACAGTCATACGATATACAATTTCACCAGAGCGTTTTTTTTAAATAGTGTATCGTTTGCTAGCAAAAAATTATTTTGCTTCATTTTGGCTTATTTTGACAACAAAGTTTGTGATATTTCAGGGGCAAAATCTGAAAATCCGCTTGGTGTATTGCAACAAAAAAAATTCAGATACAAACGATTATATATAAGTGTTAAAACGGCCAGAAAGTATTTTTGATATATCTATTAATTTGCGTTTAAAAAAATCGATTAGAAACCACTGCAAAACTAAAGAGCGAGGCCTTAAACTGTATACCCACATAAACAAATAATTTATGTCGCGCATATTCAGTTTCATGAAATAAAAGACTGAACGTACGATAGAAAAAGGCTAATACCCACGGTGAAAAGAAAGAGAAAGATTTACACTAAATAACATATATGTTTCATTACATAATTGTAAATAGTATATCCAGCATAAAAATTAAATTCGTAGTTCTCTCTCTTTTCTTTGAAAATGGCGTTTAAGGTGTAATCAGCGATTGTTGCTTTCTTCAGATACCGTAGTTTTTCACTTCGGTGTATTATATTATACGATTCAATACGCAATTATTTATGCGGATTGCTATTTAAAATTGCGAATATTCTCGTGTAGTCGAACGCATGACATCCTTCAAAAGCACAATTTGATAGTGACGAGAGGCGAAAGCTTATCGGGATAGTCGGTAAATAACAAAGTTTCTATTACTCTGAATGTAATTAATAAATCTCCCAAGGACAAATAGGTTACGTATTTTTAAAAAAATGCTCTTACTGCACTTACAAATGGCGAAAATTTACTTTCTGTCTAAAAAAGTCTTAATAGTTACTTTTTTTTCTTAAATCTAAAATGTAAGAAATATATTCAGATACACACAAACAAATGCAAACACACAGCGTATTACGAATAGGCTAAAGTTTCAGGACCAAATTAAGTAGTACGCGATCCAGTAAGTATAATACATGTTCTAGGTATCTACGAATATATAGAAGAAGTTATAACTTTAAAAATCAATACCAAAGTTTCAGGTACTTACTGTAAAATAATAAATACCGACAGGTAAATCGAACAACTAAAGCTTAAAATGATATATATGTAGATACGTAGGAACTCAATTATCCAGTATGTCATTGAAAATCTAAATCTGGATGGCCATACATACCTAAAATCAAACTAGGGTGGTCTTTCCTAATGCAAGTCCAGAAATAAATAATACAGAAGATTGTCCTTACAAAAAATATTTTGAATACCTTATGTATTTATACCAATTAAGTATTGCTACTAATTGCGTAATTTCGGGGGTTCCTTCAAGCCATTAGCTATCTTTCCGTCACTTTATAATCTATAATATAAAAATTAATCGCAAAATGTGTTGGTAAGCGCATAACTCAATAATGCCTGGACCAATTTGGCCAATTCTTTTTTTAAATGTTCGTTGACGTTCAAAGATGGTTTTTACGGCGAGAAAAATTCGAATAATTGCCGAAAAAAAAACCCCCTAAAAACAGTAGAGTTAATTTGAGCTTTATTGCTATTGTTGTTTAAACAATGTAGGTATGTTCCTATGATCGAGGCCTTAAGCATTCACTCAGGTATTGTATAAAGTTTGGGGTGTGGGAGGGGTGGGGTTACGGGTTCGTATCGCGTGCAAGACTTTGCGATGGGAATTACATGACATCACACAAGCATATTGCACGCGCTCTTTACACTGTTATTGAGTACGCTAGCTGTTAAATGCCGGGCAGCTGTTTTGCGGTGGAAGCCGCAGCCGGGCAGCTGTTTTATAGAGAAATAAAGATGAATTAAAAAAAGTACACTTAGCGCAGTGGACTGGACAAATCTTTTTGTATTTGATGTTTAAAAGATAAACAGTGAATATAGTATAATATAGAATATAGTATCACCATCAATTAACACGTAACTAAAAGTTAGTTACTCTTTTCTATAGTACATGCGGACGAAGCCACAACGGGACAGCTAGTATACAATAAAAATTAAAAAAACGCAGTGCATATATATATATATATATATACATATATATATTTATAAACAAAATTTAAGGCTACAATAATACCCATATTTTATTATTAGTTTTCTCTTGATAATGTTTAAAAAAAAAAGCTCCATTAAACGCTATTTTTGCATGATTAAGGTCGCCTCATTAAAAAAAAAAATCAGAGAAGAGTGTGATTCAAGTATTGCTCTTATCAGCTCAACGAGGAAGGCAGAAACATCACAAAGTTATCGTGACTACAAATTTGTGTAAAAATGTTCCTTCCGTTTGGGTATAGTATGTGTAAGAAATATCCTCAGTAAACAACTCAACTCTACTAGAACACAAATTACATGTAACCGATACTGGGAAATCTCTGAGATTCAGACACGTGATTATTTTCAAGGATCTCTATTTAGAACACGAGTACTATTCCCACCAGAACGTCTGTGTACGTGTGGTGAGTCAAAAATATTCTTGGTATACTTCGTAACACTTCCCAAGTAGTAATATTATTGAATTCTCAATACTACAGCACCAGATAAATTACAATTTGCTTTTAGAAACTATCATATTATTGTTCGATAGGAATTCAATTTTCTGAAAATATATGGCTTACTACGGCAAATTCTCCGCGATAGTATGAAGATCACTGGCAATATGATTTCAGTCAACGACTTATTGCAGTTTTAATTTTATTTGTTGATGTTTATGCTACAAGAAAGAAATGTAGACCTGCATAAGCTTCCAACTTTTGTTGGTCCTGAAAAGAAGAACATTCGTATACAAGGAGTCACTTCAGTGCAACATAAAAACTATAAGAAACTTGTAACTTTATTTTTAGAGTAATTTTTTTCTGAATTGACAGTAGCTTCATTTTGATTGGTGCAAAAATTTGATAACAGAATGAAATGTATGTGTTATTACAAATGTTATTCCTTAATATACCGGCAGTACAAATCACCTGCCGGTTTACATTGAAAAAATATGGAATTTTTAAACAAGTTTCTGCAAACATGAATTAATTTAAAAAAAACGGTTTATTCGATAAAATATACGGCTCGATAAAAATCAGTCTTCGGAATATTAGATTTTATTTTGCGTTCCCCTAATCTTCTTATATTTAAAGCATATTTATTTGCGTTTTTAGTTTGGCATTATCAATCGCGCAAAATTTTGCAACTGACATTATATTACATAAAGTACAACATCCCGATATATGTAAACATACAGTTGTTTGTACCAATACTCTTCATATTAGCAAAAAAGGCAGATAAATTGCAATATTAAGTTTATGCTTAATATTATGTTGTGAGTTTATCTACTGAATGGCTAAAGTTTTGAAGCGTTATAAGTTAGTCCTTCAGTTAAATCTCTTACTAAATAAGTGTTATTGCGCTCATGCACTGATATAGTATAAATTATTATCTGTTCAGCT
Source organism: Medauroidea extradentata (assembly GCA_003012365.1). Taxonomy (NCBI): domain Eukaryota; kingdom Metazoa; phylum Arthropoda; class Insecta; order Phasmatodea; family Phasmatidae; genus Medauroidea; species Medauroidea extradentata. The sequence goes on along the minus strand of PNEQ01088284.1, from coordinate 19,687 downwards.
AGTTCTGAAAAAAAAATCATGATTTGAGAGCTGTAGTATAGGCGAATTGTTTTTTTGCACACGTCATTTACTAAAAAAAATGTTCTTTATTAAATTAATCTTGTTTAGTCCTTAGAGAAATGACAAATGAAAATGTGGGATAAAAGTTCTATTTTTTTGACGTCTTAATAGTACACAGATGCAGTTCGAAATAATGTATCACCATACATTCAACGTGCTCGCCCGCACTTGACGAAATCCTGGTTTCGTAGAGAACTTTGAGGGACAACCCTGACAAGCTGCTTAGAGTCCTCGCATTAGATTATTAGAACTAGTGCGTGAAAAACCCCGGCCACTGTAGCAGTAATGTGAGGTCTTAGGTTCGTCCCAGGGGGGTGAACAGGGATAGGGGGAGAGGGGCATATCACCAGCATACTCGTACAAGGGGTAGCGAACTCCCGACGTGGTTCTCCAAGAGACACGGTCCGCGGACTGCTGTTGAAGGGAGTGAGGGACTACGTGGTGGCGAGTGAGGCGATGTGAAGGCGGCGGAGAAGGGATGGTCACAAGGAAGAAGGGTACGAACAGAAAAGGGTGAGAGGGGTTGGTTACGCCAGGACGACGCTCAGACGCTGTCGGCACAAATCATTTTAATGGCCTTCTCCCCGAGCAATCTCCAGGGCCGCCCACGAGAGGCGCCGCCATCGCTGCTCCCGCACGGATCGACGAATTCATATTATCTTCGTCATAATTATTTACGATTATTACACTGTTTGCGTCTGCGGGGTCTGTGGATGGGGACGAGAGAAATTTAATTTCTGTCGCAAATAGAGAGTGCGGACACTTTCCAAGTAGCTGGCCTTCGTGTACCCAAGCTATGCTATTCCCTTCGTACGGACATCGTCAATTACAAATTAAAAATGCTTTGTGAAATTTATTCGCCTTAAGAATATTGTGCGTAAAATATGAACCTGAGTAATCCAATGAATGTGGCGCTGGAATACTTTGGTTCCATCAAATAATTTATACCATTAAAAAAGTTGCGAAGTCGGAACTAATAAGTCTAATAAAATTACCCCAAAAAATATTTGCAACAACTGAAGCTTTCATATAGAACGTCTAGTCCTGTCTCCAGACTATACACTCGCAAATATTTTATGTGAACTAAGTTCTATTTCTGGAATGGCCTACAAGAACTTTCTAGATGAACATTTTCTTGCGTAGAAGTTTCAAATTTGGAACGTTTTCGCCAGTGACACCATTTTGCAAAATGGCTAAAATTCAAACTTTTATAATTCAGATTTCTTTCGCAGGGATACTCTTGGCTACCAAATGCACGTTTCTTAAGCAAAAAATAAATAAGTAAATAAATAAAACCTATTTTATTGTGAAAGTAAGAGTTAGTCATATATTTTCCTTTTTTAAGATGGCGGCATTTTTCCGTCATATTAGAGCAATATTCCTGTTGGACACAATTAATATTTATTTAGGACACAAAACTTAATTACCTGTTAATTCAAGCGGAAAATATAATTTAATTTTTGCCCTGTGTAAAATTGTACTGCATTCGCGTTATTTTTTTTAATAGGTTCATGAATTAAAATAGGTCCTGATAATACAGACAATATTGATGGTCTCCGCGCTAAAATTGAGCTAAAACCAAAACTTCTAGATGTTTGTGCAAAAAGTAACTGTAATATACTGTATATCAAAAACAGAAACCTAAACGTAAAATTTCATCAACTTAACGGGAGGCTGTGAAAGAAGCAGCAGAGAAGTGAGGCTAAACGAGGGGTTGTTGCATCCTTAGGAACTGAACAAGAATGAAACAGACTATTGCCATGTAGAAAATGAATGCTATGAAACGTATCCATCGAAGAACTATTTAGATAGCGTGTAGGAGATCAATTCCAAAATGATATGTACAGACGTGAGTTCGACAAAACTTCAAGAAGAAGAAACCAATCAGTTCTTTACGTCGTTAAGGTCAAACGTGACGTTACGTAACGAAAGTAGGCCCACTCTGTCCCCAAATGAATTGCTTTGTGTCGTGTGCCACTACATTCGCACCTTAGTTGGATGATAAAAAGAACAGGAAAGGTTCAGAATTTGTGAACATCAAAGAGAAAATATATTTTAATTGGCGTCTAGTAACTTTCGAGATGATGTTTTCAACTATATAGCAGATATAGACAGTGATTAACGTATTTTTGCTGCCGATCTGTTCGCACATGGAAACTGCATATGATGAAACATCAGCGGTCAGTGTAGCCCACTTATGAACCACAAACATCTCAAAAGTTCCAGGCATATGAGAAAATCTAAACTGTTTTTTAATCATTATTGGAAGATGAATACGGGTTTACACTTAGTAATATAAGATATTTAATGGTAAAAGTAGACCAGCACATTGATATTTGTAACAATAAAGTAAAGATATTTCTAGTAAGAATCTACCAAGACACGATGTGATTTTGTTCAGCAAAACAAAAAATTAACCATTTTTTATTTTTTTTTTTTTTATTTTCTGCTTCTATAACACTTTAAGATCTTGCATCCAAGATAAAATCAAATAATGAAGTTAAAAATGCTGCTGGTACATTGAGAATGTTGATTCATGTTGATTTTCAGCTAGATGACAAATTTGTAGATGCCATAGATTTGCAACAATCGTGGAAGAATACTAAAATACGCTATGTATTGCTCAATTTTTATCTCTTTCTCAAATCAGTAAATCGCAAGCCTACAGGAGTCATGTATAATGGCGGTGAAAATGATGGCAGTAATGACATAGGCCTATTTGGTGGCACTTCTTCAAATGAAAATTGAACAGCTGGCCAGGCAACTTAAATTTCTTTTACAGATTATGTTTTACAAACTACACAATGGTTCGAAGAAACTCCCCTACATATGATGACTGGACATAGAATGTACAACAAATGCAAAAGTAAGGAATTGGTTGCATCCATGAATCGAGTGGGCGTATCTGTTAGTTACTCGGAAGTACTTCGAGCAATAAATTCTCTGGTAGCCTGTATTGTAGAGCCGTGCAAATAAAACAATGGAAACACACCTATCCCAAGTCACTTCAACTCATCAGAATGTACCTTGGCAGATCTCGACAACTTTGGATTTTGATGACAATTCATTTTTGGCAGGCACGCTTCGCAAAACAGCTGATGATTTTATCAACTTGCATAAATGTAGCATTGTTGGAAAGTTACATTACAGTTTTTCTTGAGAAGTGTGTAACTGATATTTGAGTCAGATTTGGAACTCGAGAAATGAAACTATTCACCATATTCTCATCAGATTTGAACCTAAATTGTGTATAGTTATGGTTAAGGCTCATATTGTAACAATGGACGAAGTTTTTAAGTAAAATTGGCACAAATCTAGCAGCAATAAAATCAGTTGTTTCTGCTTATATGGAACAGTTTGGATAAATCAGATAATCTATCACAGGAAGATGTTTTAAAGTAGACGAGTACTCACTGGGAGTGTAGTCAAGAATACTGTTACAAAATCTTTTGATGAACTTATATTTCTAACGTATACACAAAAGATAAAATCACTCGATGTGCTTCCTCCTACACTTATTCTATCAAAGGTCATTTGTACTTATTATAGACATTGTTACAGTGCCACGCTGTTGTCTGTTAACTATTCTAATGTGAACCCTTTAAGGTGAAAGTAAATAGATAGGCATTTGATACCAACAAAGTTTCTACAAATAGTACCCAGGTATATTGCGTCGATATGCGGTTGTAAAACTTGTGTTTAAGTGGCTAAGACTGCAAGAGAGTAGGACTATTGTGTACTACTTTCAGTAGGTGCCAAGACAAGTGTAACAATTCGTATTTATAAATTAACTGAATGAACAGTGAAGTGTTAGTAATTTGAAAGTTGATTGTTGGGATCTACAATTGGAAGTTTTACATAGAACTAACGATTTATAACTTCGTTTTATTAATTCTTTAAAATAAATTCTATTAAAAATATATGTATCCTCTCAGTGCACTAACAATATTTTTTTCATTGAATTTGTCTTATTTAAGGGAATATCTTTTTTTGTTGTGAAAGCTTAGTGTAATAAAACATAAACAACTTTGTTTCTTGGATATTTGTTATAGCGTTATGAGCTACGACAGAATGCAGATACTTTGTCTCTTATATTTTGCCATAACCATAAACAATATTGACAAATATATATTGCTACGATAACTTGAAAATATGTTGAAAATGTACTGTACATCGACATTTTAAATTTTAGTGGCAAAATAGTGAATAGGCGATGTCAGAGTATGTTAACCAAGTATTTATATATTTAATTTATAAATAACAAACTTCACTAACAATTAATGATTTGGCTTTGCGAAAAATGTCATAAACCAATACAAAATAGAGCACCGCCATATTGGAAAGAACCAGAATGTTAACATTTCTGTTAATGTTATCGGAAAAAATATGACTTATTTAAATTTCTAAGAAACTTGTATTAAATTGCCAAGAGTATCTATTTGCGTGTATTATTAACTCAAACGGTTTTCGCGATTTTGCAAAATGGTGTCATTGGTGAAAATTTCCAAAAATTGAAATGTCTACCAAAAATAATACTATCTGGAAGGTTTTTGCAAGCCATTCCAGCTAACAAACTTAGCGCATATAAACATTTTTGCGGCGGTATAGGCTGAACACTGGACTAGTCTGGTATTACAAGACCATAAGAACTATAACTGGAGTGGCATAGAAGCACTATCAGTTACACGTCTGTGGTAAATATTCAGCATCAAAGCCATGCAGTACGGCAGTGCAGATTTCCATATATTGGAAAAACACTGGCTAAAATAACTGAAGAAATATTTTTTCACCACGAATAATTTACATGTATGTTACATAAACTACTATTCAAACGGTACCTATAAATATAATTCATGTTGTCAGTGATAGCAGAAGTGTTGAGCTTTAGAAAAATGGGCGATGTGAAAGAGGGAAAAATATTTTTAAAAAAAAGTACGTTTATTCTAACTCAGGTTCACTCATAATGATAATCCTACTAATACTTTTCACTCATTGGCTGAGGAAGAGGGTAACCGAATTGAATACAATTGGAGTGGTGCAGTGACAGTCTCTTCTGTACTAATATTATATTTGTTATGTGTCTTTGAGGGAGGGGTCACCCTTATCGTTCTCACTACCTCCTCCACCGCCATACCCCCTTTTTTCCACGCCATTGCTACCGGGATCCGTCACTGCGGAACTTGTCGAGTTGATAGTTAGGTCTCAAAATTCGGCATAACTATACCTAGGTTTTTAAAGTATACTGCCACAGTTGGGAATTAAGGTAAATGTTGCCGTTAACTTTTGGTGAAGGTGGTGTGAAAGGCACTACAATGTCAATACATTTATAAAGTACGCCCGAAAAACAGACCCACAAGTAACTTTTGGTATTATAGTTACCAAATAGTACAATATATTTTGCCCTCACCGTTACCAACATACCAGTATATCTACGTTTGGGTATTAGGTATTATATTTGTATTCATTAAAACATTCACCTTCTGAAATCTTTCAGTGGTTAACCACGGTATTTGGCCGCCAAACCAATGTTAATTTGCTACTTGTTTATCACCAGTGCAATTTAATTGGTGGTATGAAAAAGGAAAACATTCCGTATTTTACAGAAAATAAACTAAGTTAAAAATAACCAAATTGTACTTTATATGTATCTTCATTGATTGAGATTAAGGATGAAAGAGGGTTATGAATCCCTACACTGCTATAGGACTTTGAATTTTGAAGTTATATGTAAAAGGAAATCTTTCCATCCTTAACCTCAGCGTTATGGCATGATTGGCTATTCGCCGCGACAGTTGCTGCAGTAGTGTTTCTTTCGTTTAGGTAATCTACAGTGTTGTAAATGTACAACTTGTAACATTGTAAATGTTTCGTTAGTATAGTGTAAATATTATAATATAAAACATACTATTCTAGTAATTAGCAGCAATTCTATTATGTAAACATATAAGTAAATTCTTGTTTCATTGAGTTTCAGAATGCCCTTGACTCAGAGAGATTAAACAAGAAAACATTCCTTCAACTTACATTGCATACAACTTTCTGTACATAAAATGTATTTTGTTTTTCAGGTAATGTTCCATTTCCTAAAATCCTAACAAACAAATGTATAAGTGTAAGTTTTCCCATTCAACTTACAGTTTAGTATCAAAACAGGTTTTCATGTTTCCCGAAAGTTGGCCTGGTTGGCCAAAGTGGAATCTTTTCGTTCTTCATCTCACCTATTCAATTGTTTCAAACTATACATATGAATCGCCTAAGTAAAACTAAAATTTACTACTCCAAAAAATTTGACAAAAACTATTTTCTAAGATTACTATTTTCTATGTTGTCTTTCTGGTTCTTACAAATTTAAATGGAACTTAAAGTGTATTTACAACGCCCGATTAAAACATTATAATATGAAGCATTCTTGTTTGAATGATAATTGTATTTCTGTGCAAGTACTCTATGCAGGCTGGAACTAATTTTAGACTGTTATATATTAAGTAACCAGTTGGGGGTTAGGAAGGATGCTCGGTCACCAGGTTGTGTCTGAAAGCTTGCAAGCAATTCAGAGTCTTATAACTCATGGCACGCTTGAAAACTTTACCTGGGATATTATCTAAACGCCTCGGTATGAAATTTTGCTCACATATGCTAACTTCGTAAAGTAATATAACCGCCTTTTTAAACGGTTTGTTAGAACATAACTCATGCTTGTTTGTTAAATAACTTATCGATAGATAATATATGCTGTAAGCTGCAAGTATGTTCCAGGATTTAGATTTTTTTCATTTAAGTTTTGTCGCAGGTGTCAACTTATTTTATTTTAACTACGTCAATTTTATATACTTAGTTACTATTTTTTATTGTTTCTAGTTACATTTAAACACATTTCATTGCTACCTTGGTGCATGTGATATTTATTTGAAAGTTGGTTAAGTGTAAGAGAAGGAATTTTAGCTTTAACTCTGCCAAGAAAATGAAAGACGAAATAAATAAATACAGAATCGAAGAAGAGAGTAGCGTAGACCTACGGTAAGCAGGAAAGAAATGAGAGCGGTTTGCTATAGGGAATGACAGTTCGATGACAGTAAAAAGTATTAGTCATTCCTTATTTGAAGTTCAACTCATCAGGAAAAATATCAAAAACAATAAAAAATAACTTTATAAGCAAAACTTAAATGGAAGCTCAAATTTTCCATCTACTATGAGTGATAATAGTCACAAGTTTTCGAGCAATCCTAAGTCTCCATGCATGAAAGGTGAATGGGTGATACAAACTGATTAATTTCCCTTTTTAAATGTTCATATGTATTACCGCAATAATACACATCGTATGAGTGAGTGAGGGAGGGATGGATTTTGGCCAGCGCTTAACATCTAGGTCTATAGCGCTGTTGGAGCGTGGCATGAGGTGAGTATGGAGCAGCACCGAAATGAGTGGGCGGGGGAAACGGGAGATCCCCGAGAAATCCCGCCGGCCAGCGGAATCGTCCGACACGCGAATATCCGTGGACCGACCGCGCCGGGTATCTAACCCGGATCGCATTTCTGGGAGGCGAGTGCTTTAGTCTCTGCGTCTACCGTGGCCTCTTGCTGCATGCACTAATATTTTAACAGTGATTTGTATCGCTTAGTAATTGCAAGAGAATGACATCAAGCGTTTCGCAGTTTGCCAGTTTCCCTGTCGAAACTATGTAACAATTTAACAAAAGGCAACATTTGTAGTTAAATTTGATAATCGGATTATTAGCGGTCATTAAAAGTAGTACTACAACTTATATTTAAAAAAATAAAATTTATAATTAACTACTTTGTTATTATTTTATTCAACAGAAAACAACATGCTATCACTTATAAATAATGAGAAATACCGCAATCTTCCTCATTCTACCGTAAATTATATATTCCTCCTTACTCTCTGTTTGCATTATCACACATATTTTCTCGTCTGTTCCTTCACACACTTGGGAATACTGGAATAAAAAGTGGCAAAATCCACTCGTAACCATTGATATGTTTCACATGTAGGTTATTAACACAGATTAAAGTTAAAATACGGTAACTTGTAACTGAAAAGTGTTTCGATTCATTGTCCTAAAGTTTCCCACCATACAAGTCCTAATCATAAATCCACAACATTATAAAAAATGGGTCATTTATAAAAAAACGTTTAAAAACAAACGAGAGTAACTAATTATAACAAAAATTGTAAGCCTATCACACGTCCTTATCCACACTTAGTAAATACAATGACAAACGTGTCACAAGTTTTATTTTTGATAATCATAGAACTGAACTGATTCCCTGATATTTTTTTAAGTCAGTGCACAGTATACAATGAAGGCAATTCCTATTCACAAGATAATAAGTACCCTCACATGCAACTTTTTTTTAATTCAAAGATTTTATTACCAAATAATACCATATCAAATAACGCGGTTTGTTGGTAGAAGCCAAGGAAGAAATTAAGAACTTAATACATATTGTATGTTTTCAATTGTCTTCCAAGTCCTCCCTCTTTAACAGAAAAAAGTCAGATTGTATATGCTTATATTTATAATATACAGAATGTTTATGAACTACAGGTACAAACGCTGTGAGGTGATTCTCTTTCCAAAATGAGATAGAAAACATTGTACGATCAATGTCGTACATTAACTCATATAAGTGAAATATCTACCATTAAAAAATCTATGTTAAAAATTGTTTTAACTGAAAATAATAAGACCTGCTTGAGATTAAAGAGAAATCAATATGTGAATGATGATACTTTTGTAGGTAAAGCCTTGTAAAGCAGGTTGCGTACTGTACATGGCAGCCAACCAAGTGCACCCTCACAATTTTAGACTACTTTCCGAAGGAACAAGTAGGCTTATGAGATCACCTTTATGTCTTCGTGTGCCTGCTTGCATAGGTGTGTGTAGGTGTGCGTCCGTGTGTGTGTGCGTGCGCGTGTCCCTAAAACCTTTTGAATCAGTGAACCGAATTTAATCAAACTTTATACTCATATAATACTTAGTAACCTGATTTGACTTTTGTATATTTAATTTATGTCCTTTTAATATTTTCAAAATGGCGGCCGTTCAAACATTTTTCTGCCAAGATAGATATCAAATAAACCATATTTTAGAATTTCATCAAACTCGGTACACATAAAGTACATAGTAATATAAATTAACATTTATGCATTTCGTTCATACAGCGGCATTTTTTTATTTTTTGCATAGTATGACATATCTGAGGAAATATTATTTAGAATTTCATCAACCTTGGGACACGTATACTACATGCAAAGCTAACTTTCATTTTGCGTTGTTCAATGAAAATATGTCCATGTTTTCAAAATGGCGGCCATTTTTATAATTTTAGTATACTATTATGTATCTTAGGAAATATTTTTCAGGATTTCATCAAACTTGGTACACATATACTAAATACAAAGCTGTTGTGTATTTCCTTCATCCTGTGTTCATATTTTCGTATTGGCGGCAAGTTTTAAATTTTTAGCATAGTATAACATATCCGAGGAAATGCTTTTATAAATTTTATTAAACTTAGTACACATATACCACTTATTAATCTGACTGTACTTTTGTGTATTTCAATCATACAACGTTCATGTTTTCAAAATGACGGCCATTTTTATCATAGTATATTATATCTGAGGAAATATTTTTTTAGGATTTCATTAAATTTGGTACAAATTTTCAACATACAAAGCTGACTTTACTTTCGTGTATTTCAATTATATTGCGTTCATATTTTCAAAATGATAGCCATTTTTTATATTTTAAGCATATTATTACATATCTTAGGAAGTGTAGTTCCGGATTTCATCAAACTTGGTACTTATATATACTCCATACAAATCTGATTTGACTTTTATTTATTTCGTTCATTCTCCATTCATATTTTCGTATGGGTAGCAGGTTTTTTATTTTAGCATTATATAAAATATCTAAGGGAAAAATTTCAAGGAATTTGATCTAACTTGGTAGACATATATTACATACAAAGCTGGCCTGACTTTTGTGTATTTCGTTCATTATCATGCTACCATTTCTTACTTGTAGTATAATATGACACATTTGGAGAAATATTTTGCCGATGTTCATTAATCTTTATATTCATATTCTCGGTAAGTTGACTTAACTTGTGTATTACGGTGTACCAAATAGAAAGCTGACTTGGCTTTTGTAAATTTTGTTTATCCTGTGTTTATATTTTCATAAATGCGGTAGTTTTTGTAGTTTTACATTAGTGAGATTTTTTTTTCTATTTTTAAGAATTTTGTTACGCATATAAAGCTTGGTAAGTTGACTTGACTTTTGATTGCGTTCTTCGGTCGTTTTATATTTAAAATTTTAAAACAGTAGTATTTTTATATATTTATTATAATTCAACATACCTGAAGATTTTTTTGTCAAACTTAGAACACACACACTACTTAGCATACTGACTTGACTTTTGTGTATTTCGTTAATCATTTGCTCACATTTTTTAATGGCGGTCATTTTTATATTTTTAGCATACTGACGTATTTTAGGAAATATTTTTTCGAAGTTCATTAATTTTGGCGAGCATATTTTACTTAGTTGTCTGCACTTTTGTGTATTTCGTTCATCCTTTGGTGATATTTAGAAAACGGCAGTCATTTTTTATCCTTAGAATAGAATGACATCTCGGAAAAAATTTTCCCGAATTTTATTAAACTTTAGTAATGTGACTTATATTTTGTGCACTTCTTCTATCACATATTTTTATTAATATTGAAAAATGTTATATTTAAAGCTGTATGTAAACGATTTTAACATTCAGAGTTAATTCGCACCATTCTGAGTTATGCCTGTAACTTTTTCTTGCAGAAACATTTCGCATTGAGTGTTCCATGAAGCTGACACGTGTTGTGCATTTGATATGAATATAACTTCTTTGAAAAAAATAAAATGCCCATGGGTTACGCACAACTTTGCAGGATAAAAACATACAACCATCATTTTTTCTCAATGTGGGGAATGTTAGTACTGCACAACTGTGCAAAAGCTTAAGGTCTGCATAAAGTGACGTCAACATTCACCGAAGTTTATTTTAATCTCCAGTAGGTCTTATTATTTTCACTTAAAATAATTTTAAATGTAGTTTTTCTAAAGGTGGAAATCTATCTTGTGAAATACTGTACGACAATGTTCGAACAATGTTTTGTATTCCATTTTTGATATGGTATTACCTCACAGCGTTTCTACCTATAGTTTAATAACTCTGTATGCACACACACACAAATAAATAAGCAAATAATTAAATATAATGACTTCATTATTCCATCCAAAATTCGTGGTTAGACTAAAAATGCTGCTTTATCCCAACGTTAAATTTACAAAATAAACCAGTAAATGCTAATTTTGTACCCTGATTAAAGTATATGTGTCTCCTTTTCCAACTCCAATAGCAATTTATTGCTGAGTTACGATAGACGAGTTCATTCAGGATGTTATACTTTGTAAGAAATCCGCACTTGATGATAGACTGATAGACTAAAACACTCTCGAATAAATAGTGCAAATTTATTGTTTAGTTGGTTTTCAAATGCATTCGCCTTTGTGCTGGATATCAAATTAAGAAGTACCTTCAAAACCTATAAATCACGAACCGTCATACAAAAAAACACATACGTGATCCTAATTTGCCGCATTTATCTCCTGATTATTAAAACCAACACTGACTGACATCGTTAACCCTAAGTAAGAATTGTTGAAAATTTATCCCCGAAAGGGGTTTAATAGTAGATTAAAATTTCTTTGCAATGTCGTCGCTTTTGAAGTAAGAATTATGGAAATTGTTTTTTAGGCTTCTGTTTATAAATGAAAGTCAATTGCACTCGCGTTTTTGTAAATTCATCACCTAAGAGAGTAAAATAAGGAACAAAAGTGATTTTTTAAAGTCAGAAACGTGAAATTTCGTGTTGGTGACAGTGATTCTTGGGACTGTATTCGTACAGTGTGCATTACTGTTGTACCATATTCTCAGATTTCAGTGGGCGAGAAGCCGGAATTTGTATTTAGCCACCTGAAGATCGTCGAAAGTAAGTTTCTAATAACAACACGTTTTGAATGTTAAGCGTTGATTATTCAAAAGGGAAATGTCACGGAACGACATTAATAATAAATAATGTTTGTAATATTTTAATTGCTTAGTTTACGTTATGTTAAATTAATATTTTTTTTGTTGTTTCTTACATTTACTGTTGTTGCTGCACAGATGATTTGGATTAGCGCTCTATTGACAAAAGCTCTTTTATTTCTTTTAATTGGATTTAACCTACGCAGGGGAAGTCACGGGCAGCTAGTAACTTAATATTTTGCATTTGAAAACTAGCGCCCTAGTCATTCCTTGTTTCTATATAAAGTGTATCTATATAGGTGTCGCCTGGAGTGACTTCGGGAAACCATGAAAAACCGAAGTCAGAATGGCCGGAGCCGGGGATCGAACGCGGGTCCTCCCGAATGCAAGTCCAACGTTTTAACATTGCGCTACCTCGCTCGGTTTGTCTGTTAGGGCACCTCTATGCATAAAGTGCGTGTTCTTGTACAGCATTCCCATCTGCAAGACCGTGCATGTAGTGCATGTCAGTCTGTTCACTCACGGAATACATGTCCTCACAATACTGCACAACACACATTCGATGTACTCACAACTCCGTGCCATTGCTCGCATTACAGACGTCGACAATGGACACAAAATGTCGACGAACGGTAAACACATGTGGCTATGAATCTGGGTGTCTAATGGGTGGTAGTACCAGCTCCAGTCCTTTCCTATGTACTGTTACGTATAGGAACCTGTTGCTGTCGTTACTTTACCAATCGCTATGTATTTAAGAAATGAGTTCACATAAACTTTTTTATGATAGGAACACGTCCTCAAAATGTTTTACACAGATTTAGATAAATTCTGCACCTGCTATCTGTTTTTAATTATTCTTTAAGTTGTTTGACGCATACTAAACTAATTAGGTTTGTCATCAATTACATCTGGCCCTCATTGGGGTCTCAAACTCAATACCACTCGCACCATAAACCAGTTACATCTTCGGCGAGGTCGCGGCAACGAAATTGAGGATTCTTGCTTCTACTTGAATACCAGCTATCAACAAGCTGGATGTAATACGAGAAAGTGTTTTGCGATTACTCATAAAGGCCCTGTAAAAGAAAAATGTCACTGACTACGCATTTTAAATAAAGCTATTTTCTTCGCTAAAATGTATTCCTACAGAAACATAGTTAAACGTTTAGTTTTTTTAATTCTACGTTAAACGAACAATATTATGCTAGAAAAAATGCTCATACAGCAGCTATTTACCATCGTCCATAAATATAAACTATAAGTAAAAGAGAAAACGCTGCCTACATGGGGACCTTACCTGAGTAAAACATGTATTTAAAGTGAGAGAGAAGTGCAGGCAGTTATGTAACTTAGTTATGCTAGCGGTGCCTCAAAAGAATTTCGAACTCGGCACGAGAGCTTCTCCGAACAGTGGATGCTCAGGAAGCAGGCAGGATCCATTATTAACGCGGGGGTGGTAGGTGGGTGGAGTCGGCTGAGATAGTCACGTTGCAGCAAGAGGCGGCAAATACTGGCGAGGGTGCAGATCTGTATTCCATAACTCGATGTAAGAGCAAGAGGGAGACCGGCCGAGGACACGATTCCATCCCCTCACCCCGCACCCATTACTCCTCCAGCCCCCGTTCTCCTCACCCAACTCCTCCGGCAAAAACTCGCATGGTTTATGAGTACTGTCGACGCTTCCCTGTGCGACCCCTATCTCCGTCCCTCCAACCCTTCCGTCTCTCTCGCCCCACCCCGTAATACAATTGAGGCGGCCATACAACAGAGTAATTTATGTCAGTCGTCCCAATCTTTAGAGCAGCCATGTTAGCGCGACGCGAGCTCACACACATACACGCCCACCCAAACACATTTTGATAGCATTAGCAAAACAAGTTCTCGGGGTATGCGCGGCCACTGCAGCGAATTCTGAGCGGGAAAGACGAGAAAGCAGGAGGGAGAGAAAGAGAAAAGGACAGCAGGGCGATGGCGAGCGAAGGGATTGCCGGAGTAAGAGGGGGGAGGCGGGAAAGGTAGTTCCCCAGCCGACCGTCCATCTTAACCATGTCGCCTCTTGGCGCGTTATCAGCGCTCCTAGTGGCCGTCCGCCGAACTACTGGACCCTGCCGCCTCCCTTAATTACAAACTAGTGGCGTGGCGTGGCGGAGCTCACAACCCCCGAACCACCCTTTTCTCCTCCTCATTCCAGCCTCCCGCACCGACGATGTCACACATATCTTCCCTCTTCCCCCACCCACTGTCCCTTTTCTGTCCCGGCCAGCTCCTTCTCCCTGCAGCAGCACATCTTCACCCCCTACCCCCATCTCCACCACGTGCCCGACTGCCAACCACCCTCATATTTCTCTTTTTCCCTCTTATCAGGCCTTCGCGACTGCGCGCTACACGACACGACGGAACGCTGACTGGACGAGGCTCGGACTTGAGCGTGCAGTTAAGACCGACCTCTGGGGCCGGACTTTAATTAAGCGCTCCTTCTCCTCGTAAACACAGGGTGTCATCAGAGTTTGCCGAGAAACTAAAACTAGCGTTGATAACAAAACTGGTTCAAAACGTTTCTTTAGAAAAAACTCTTCAAACATTATAAACGGTTCCCGGATGTTCCACCTTAAACTTGTAAACAGTAACACTTTCTAAGTGTTTTTTAATCTTATATTTATTAATCATGAATGAAGGAATTTACATACGGCAGAGGGAACATTATGTAAAAATAAACAGGGACTAACTTTTAAGGAATGCGATGCAAGGAAAAGTTTTATCAACGCGATGAATAGTTTAATAAATTTTTGTTATGCCTGTCAGTGATGCCGTTCTGAGACAGTATATCGTGCTCGGGGTGTTGGCATGCTATTTTAACTCAAAGAAGCATTTAAAACGGCCATAAAAATGCTCACATAACCTCTCAGATATTTGACACAGTTTCCATTTTGGTACAAAGATTTCACCATAAACAACCTGAGCTACAGAAGTCAACTGCATATGGTGAAATTTTAATCCAAGTTCTAAGTATGTGGTATATTTGTCAACTTTCTGTCCGTCTTTATCTCTCTACATTTTCTCTCCTCCCTCGACAGTATACTAGGGGCTGCGGTGGCTGAATGATCAGACCTTTTGCCTCCCAAAAAGGCCATCTGGGTTCGATTCCCGGCGAGGTCGGTCCCCGGGTTTTCGCATGTGGGAATGGTGCCGGACGATGCCAACGGTCGGCGGGTTTTCTTGGGGAACTCCCACATCCCCCGTCCCTTCATTCCGGCGCTGCTCCATAGTCACATTGTCACCCTTCGCCAGCGCTAAAGACCTTGACGTTGAGCACTGACCGAAATCTCTCTCTCACTCAACCGTATATTAACTTTGATTAAACATGTACCTAATATCTCAGAGTTTTCGTGGAATTTTCGAACAGTAATAACGTTGCTATAAGGATTGCTTCTTAAACCTCTGATGGACTGTGAAAACGGTAATGAATTATCGTAAAATGAGTTTACTGTTAAAACATACGTACATCTTTCAGCTGCTTTGCAATATAATCACCACGCAGATTGGAGCACTTGTCGAACCGGCGCACCAGCTTTCCAATACTCTCTGTAAAGAAAGTTGATGTTTGCCTATTTAACCTTGTGCGTTTAATAATTTTGGGCGTGACTTGCGTTACGGTTTGTTTTGTTTCTAAATGGGATGGCCATAAAACGAAAGCAAGTGAATTATAACATATCACTATTGTTTACCCCCTTCCCACTAACCGCGTTCAGTGGCCAAACCTAACCAAACCATTGTGCCCTTCTACCTGTGAAAATCGAAAGACGCCAAGCAGCTTTTAATTTTCCGTACAGTTTATTGTCGCAGACTACGCCGCAACTGATGTGTTGGTCTGGCAACCGAACGTGGTTGGGAGGAAGAGGGTAAATTGTTTTGTGTTACGATTCGCTTGATGTCGCTTACTATCGTCCCATGAAGAAAGGAAACTTCAATCACATCTGACGCACCTCGTACGCGTAGCACGCCAAGAATGTTGAAAGTAGCTACAGTAATTTGAACAGGAAACGATCAGCAGGTACTATCTGAAAAAAAAAAAATGTTTATGCTGTGAAGCTAAGCCGTATAAGTACACTGAAGCGAAGGACACTTTTATTCCAGATGAATTGAGCTGTCATTTTTAGAAACAATTTAAGTATAATACTATATTAAAAACTAATCTAATAAATAAATTTATTTTTATGTCAGTGATAAACTAATCCTCCGACCCGTATCTGAGATTGAAGAAAACCTCAGCGGTTAAACGCATAAAATCTGTTGCTTGGGGTAACAACGGAATTATTGTTGAACTTATTCATATTTTACCCGTACGCTGTCATATAGTTAACCCCAAGCATATAGTGTACCTTTCCTAGCTTCTGGGAAAATGCTCTTGTGCTCCTTCTCCAAAAAAAAGTGCTAGCCCTAACAGTCTCTCTGAATACAGACCTATAAGTATCTTGCCTTGTTTACCCAAAGTTCTTGAATAAATTATGCATGGACAAGTTTCGTCGCACATAAATAAACACACGTTACTTGATCGCTTACAGTCCGGTTTTAGAAGTAATATAGCTCCTACACTACACTAACAGACTTCAGGCAGCCTACAATAATGACATTAATCGATTTCAATAAGGCCATACGTATTGCAAAACTAAGAATTATGTTCAATTCATCACAAAGGTATATATAGGTATATATGATGGTTTATCGCAGGAAAACTTGACTGTTTGCTGGGTTTCAACACACGTTTCAGCTTGTGGAAAGGTTACTGGCTTTCGCTAGTACGTGGATCTGTTGCCCTACTTAACTGAGCCAATAAGAATCTCGTTATTGTAATATTTGACGCCTGTTATTGGTCTGCAGACAGTTACGTTGTGTCAGAAGTCTGTTACCCAATCATATATGTTGTGAGAAACTACAGTGTTTTCAAGGAGATGTTGGCACAAAACATTTTCGCGATATACCATCCACTCTAGTTATAGGTATAACAGTGCTGTAGTAAATAGGGTAAGATTTCGCCGGTGCGCTATTGTCAAAGGCGTACCTAAAGTTCAATACTTGATCCCGTATTGTTTTGGTTCCTTAAAAATGATCTCCCAAAATTATTTTCACATGTGAAATATCGTATGTATGCCGATGATTTACAAATGCACTAATCGTCTTCTCAAAATGAAATTGTATCAACACTAAGCAAAACCAATTCTGATCTTGAAGCGGTTAGTAATTGTTCCGAGGCGACCAGAATGAAAATAAACCCACAAAATAACTCAGGTTGTTATAATTAGTATCACATGCACAAGGGTAGTAATAAAAATTTGTTGAAACGTAACTAGAAGCAATTTAAAAAAGTAACTAAGCATATGAAATGATTAGTGTTAAAATGAAACAAGCAGATAGCTGCGACAAAACTTACAATAAAAAGAATTTTATTCCTGGAATAAACTCGCAGCTTACAGAA
Source organism: Medauroidea extradentata (assembly GCA_003012365.1). NCBI lineage: Eukaryota > Metazoa > Arthropoda > Insecta > Phasmatodea > Phasmatidae > Medauroidea > Medauroidea extradentata. The sequence continues at coordinate 2,049 of PNEQ01088284.1, read as the reverse complement.
TACATTATCGGCAATGTTCTAATTTTAATATCAGATTGTTCCCTTTCCACTGCCATGTTTGACACGTGTAAAAGAAGTGTTCCATGGACATAACACGCTATGACACCTGATGCCTGGGGGATGTTGTATTCATGTATATGTGTAGAGAAGGGTGTAGAAGGGGTCGCAGCTCTTAACATCCCTTCCTCTCCCACACACTCTTCCTCACCCTCCCTCTCTGGTCCTCTCAGCCATCGTGTCCAGCCAGCAAATAAGTAGGAAAGCAAGGCAAGCAGTGCTCTGTAGTAGTTTAGAAGGAAGAGTTGTGTCATGCAGCATCCCCTCTGCTCCGCTCTTACCCCTCTACATGGCCTGTCCTCCCGTGGACCAAGGCATCTACACTTCAGTCAATACTTCGTGGATACTGAGCACCACCAGCGACGGCGTACAGTGCGCGCAGTTGTTCATTACCGCCGCACCACGCAGTGCAACTGTCAATTCATTACATTAATCTCAACAGTGAAACGTAAACTATTTACGTTAACAAAATTACGGAATTTTAGCCCAAGATAAAAGATTGGTAGTAATTATTTTCTCCTGAGGATTTAAGATTCTCGTCATTGTTTTTCCTTTCTTGGAATTCTTGTGTTGTTTGTACAAACTCATATAATGGAGTACGTTTCACTGGACCAAATCATTCTGCGAGATAATTATAAACGACGGAATATGTAAAGCAAATAATATAACGTTCAACCTTACTCTATTCCCGAGGGAGATGCAACCTACTGAATATTTTGGCAAATAAATTAGTTTGTTTACAATGAATAAAACTCAGATGTAGGGAAGGATGATGTGTTTCTGTAGCCTATGTCGTTGTATGAGATATGCTAATATGCAGCTATTTACCACTAACCACGATCCCGGAAGTCACCACTTACAAATGTAGATGTTCACGGTCACATACCACATACGGGTAGGTTGATAACAATCCCACGTTCCAAATATTATAACCAGATGAATTGTATGTTACAATATTTTCTGCTTGGCCATGTTCAAGATAACTACGCAAAACTGGTGGAATCCGTACAATACGTTTGCTAGCTAGGCAACATGCTCAACATCAGCCAACTGTCGGCATAAAGTAAAGATACGGTAATACGGGTTTGAAAAGCTAAAGTTGCAGCAGCTATGAAGTGTTGTTTACTGTGTGTATGATACAGTGACACTACTAAGTTACTTAGAATGGTGCACTTCACGTAAATGCAAGCACAAGATGCAGAGCATAACAACAGGTACTTAGCGCACCCTTATCGACTAAGAGAAATGCCCTGCACTTTCTAACAGAATAGATAAATATTCAACGAGTACCAGCGGTAGTTTGCTGATTTCAACTGTCGTCACTCCTCCATCAAGAAGTTACTAGAAATAATCACGTGAATGAATCCACGGCAAGAATCCATTTTATTTGAAGCCATTTCACTGTTTGTATTTTGTTTAACTACTACTAATATCTCTTTGTCAGTGAAGATATCTGGAAAGAGTGTAAGTGAGTAACTTAAGAGATTTGGACCAGCGCTGAACTGGATTGGTGCATTATATGTATTTTACTTTTAAACTTGTGGTACAGTGAATATTTAATTTAACATAATCGAGCGAGGTGGAGCACTGGTAGAACACTTGCCTCACATTCGGGAGGATCCGGGTTCAACCCCTGGCTACGGCTACCCTTATTTCGGTAATCTAGTGTTTTCCTAAACCACTCCTGGCAAATGTTGGGACGGCCCTGTCCTACTTCTTCCCCCCTTTCCACCCGTGTACTTCTATCAAGTCGATGTACTTCTCGAGGGTATGTAAAACTAAATAAACCAAAAAACTGTAACATAGCATTTTGTCCAATGTTACAGATGCGTATAAATTTCAATTTATTTGTCAATTAACCTAGGTATTTACTATTCTATGACCATAGTTACCACGTGCCAGGAAGAATGTAAGTTTTAATTGTCTATGTATTGAATGTATAAGGTATTGTGGTTTTGAGACTTTAATGACTTCTACAGCTTTTATATCTAT